>JBBPJQ010000576.1:0-20656 GCA_038088795.1 Boletus rex-veris
GTACTTTGTTTGTGCTTCAATGCATTGAGTTTTACTGGCATTGATCATCTCAGCACATGGAATGGTTTGGTGGAATCTACTGAAACAAAAACTAGCCCAGCTGTGGTATGCTTGATGGCTTTGTTGAAGAACTTTAGAAGCTGCTTCTTATACAAGGCAATTTCTGGAACCAAACAACTCTATGGGTCAAGTAGAGTTGTTGCCAAGTTTAACAAAGTATTCCAAATACAATTTTGTCCATATGTCCAAAAGTAGTTGTCCATGGCTCTGTAGTATTCTGTTGGAATGGGTTGCTTAAACTGGTCTTGAATCACAACATTTGTATTCTTGATAATAATACTCAGTTATCACATTCATGCTTGTGATGTTTTTAGGGAGGTCATTGAACTCCACTACCAGGTGATGCTAGGAGATCCAGCATAGGTGTACAACACTGGTTTATGAGGTGTATCATAACCTTAAAGATGTTTATAATTGATGTGTAATGTAGCAACAGGTCACTCACCCTGCCAATGATATTGTGCCAGTCATTGATGGTTTTCAGGCTAAGACCCATTTGGTATTTTCCAATCCATGGAAATGCTTGGGTTGAAATAGAGCAAGTATGGAGTCTAATAGAACATCATCCTGAAGGATGTGGGTGATTTTACTGTCTGATAAATTGTTCATACCAGTCAGGACTGAGTTGATATATTTACTTCTGTCCTTCTTGGTGGTGAGGTTGCTCAACCAATTGAGAACTGTATGCAAAAGATATATCTCTGTATTGTTATGGAAGGGTAGAAGTAAATTGATTAATAGCATGTAATTGCCCAAGCTGGCCTTGGGATGCTCATCTATGATATTCATCAAGTGTGTGAGTTTTTTAGCACATCTAATTGAGTAAGCCTAGGCCTATGTCACAGTACTCCAACATGCAACCTATGTCATAGAGGTCCTTCTTCCCTTTCTTGCATCATAGCTTCTCAGACATATATATAGTAGCTTGTTCATTCATATTTATCTATTTTCTCTTTTTTCCCTTCATCTTCTCTTTTGCAATTGATACACTCAT
This sequence comes from Boletus rex-veris, assembly GCA_038088795.1. Classification (NCBI taxonomy): domain Eukaryota; kingdom Fungi; phylum Basidiomycota; class Agaricomycetes; order Boletales; family Boletaceae; genus Boletus; species Boletus rex-veris. The sequence continues at coordinate 1,055 of JBBPJQ010000576.1, forward strand.
TCTCATTCTCTTTGTGTGAGCATCCCACTAGTATTTCTGTCTTCTAGATGATTTCCATTTTCTTTGAACAAAAATGAGCATATTGATATCCTTTTTATAAACACTTAGATTGATGGCATTGGCTATTATAGATTTTCTTCTGTAAACCATGTTTTTTTCTGCCTTCCACAAATGTGTGGATAAAATTTAGATTGATATTGTACAAGTTGATCGTTTGATACTATATTGCTGGTCCCTTGCCTAGACTATTGTTGTCCATTACACAAACCAATACATACCCCAGTGTTGCTTTATTGATGAGCTCTCTAATGACCTCCCTTCACTTTGTGTCCCTATATAAACATGATAGGTACTATATGAGATGTTTAAACAAATGGATAATGTTTCTGATTGACTTAAGCTTTGGTTGTTTTGTGCATTAGATCACACAGAACTAATCAATGAATGATCTATTATCTGAATGAACAATAAACTTACTGCTGGCTTTTTCTTCTTTGCTTGCCCTTATCTTTGACTGTTGCCTTGCCTTCTCCTTTTATTTTCCCTTATTCATTTTCATCAGAGTTAGCTTGGATTACTCTTAATTTCTATTGTCAAACTTGCCTTGGTGACCATTTCTGACTCATTCTTGTCCTCATCATCCCATTGATTTTATATTGAGTATTGTTCTCTAAGAGCTATATATTGGACCTATACTTACCTCATTTGAATCATTGTCATCTTGCACAACTTCTGTGCTAGGGTCCTTTGACATGGGTATCTAAGAAAGCAGATCAATTGATTTGACACTGACCTCATTATTGTCATTCACTTCCATATCTTTGGTCTTTTCCTGGATCTTTTCCATGGCAGGTTGTTTATGATTAATTGAGTCAATCTTGGTGTTGATGTAAATACAATAACAATCATCTTACCTCAGTGAAACCAGAATATTATTGCTATATATAGAATGAAATGATTGGTAAGCAAAGGGCTTAAGAACACTTGGTATCATATCTATTCTTACCCTTGGTTTGTCTGACATGTCTGGAGCATTGGCTGCAATGATAGTCTGTGCAACAAGCATTAGAGTCAGGACCATGGTTTACTTTGTGACAGTGAGAAAGACAGTACCTCATAGGACTGAACAATAGCAATAGATTATAATATGGCACAACTGATCAGTTATTTGTGTCCAAAAACTGAGACACTACTTACCATGTCTTGATTGGTGTTGGTATTGTTGGATGTTAATAATCTAGGTAAGTAAAGGTACTTGGTGTGTGAATAAATCTGAGAACATATAATCATTTATAGGTTTATTATAGTGTTATATATTGACCAAAAAAGGTAGTGTTTGCAGTTCAAGATGTATTTCAACACAGCCATCATAGGTGAACTGTTTATATATATTGTTATTGCTTATATAATCATAATCTTGAGACCTGATGTTAAGGTCGAGGATAATGTTTTCCACTCTTATGGTACAACTGATGTATCATTTGTGCATGCTTGTCATTCAAGCTTAGATATGATAGTTACATATGTGCACATTTATTTACCGCCCATTCATATTGTGTATTAAGTCTCCATATACCAAAGAATATGTCTAACAGATTGCTGTGTGACTTTTACTTTGTAGACTATCTGTTTCCAGAGCCAGTGAGCTACAACACACAATTTCTCCAGCCAACCTCTCCTTTTCACTGCTTTTGGCCTATCTGCCAGTCTATCTGCCAAATTCAACCTAACCATCCCTTCCAAACCTGACCATTAACCTGTGTTTCCTGTCTGTGCTAATGTGTGAGCCTGATTATGACCACAAGTGTCTCTTCTGCATGAAAGTTGAGTTCCACTTCTGATCTGATCTAGGTGATTGTCATGTTGATGCCCTCTATCTAATTCAGCCATGGCAAGGGAGTAACATGTTGAAGAATGCAAAGTAGCATGGTAGTGGTGGTGTCAGAGTCTGGCTCAAAATCACAATCTATCATGTTATGTATGCATTCATTATTGTTGTTGTTAATTTTTAATTGGTGAACAGGTAATAATGCTTACTTATCTCGAGTTCACTGCCAACTTATGGAAAAACCTAAACCTTTTGAACATCTTTAATTTGTTTTAAGGGTCAAGTACCATTTCCATTATCTTGAACCCAATGTATTTACACCACTCATATAACCTAACTGAAAAAAAAAGTGCTTTGGATAGATGTGGTTATACCCATTAGTCATTTCATGCTCCCTGGTTTAATATGTTGTCTTACAAATGTGCACTGGGAGAACTCCATCTCAATAACAGTCTCTTTGAGAAGTTGCTTAATTTCCTTATGCATATCATTCAAGTCTTCACAGATCTGGGATTAGCCAGCAAGGATTCTGATAATGTAATCTTCATTATCAAGAAAAGCAGTCAGTGTACTTTGATAGGATAGGTAAAGCAAAGCAGTGAAGTAAGTAAGCATCTGAAAATCAGCTTTACTGCTCAATATGTGACTCTTTTATATTGGTACATTCTTGTCTTGTGAAGGTGCTGCTAAAGATGTCAGTGAGGCTAATCTGAAGAGTTAAACTAAAACTTTTAATAAGCCACTTTTATGGAGCCTACTGTCTTTGATTTATTTGTAATGCTCTCCAATGCTAATAAGGAGGTTTTAATGTGTTGTTCAGCAGATCTGAGCTCTGCCATACTGAGGGCAACATGGTAGGCAATATACTCACAATCTGTAAGCTTAAACATATATACTAAGTCAGTCAGAACATCCAATAGATTATTACAAGACATATGTGTTGTGTATCCTCTAGAGTCCTTGCAGATGAAGAGAACAGTCCAAGCAAGCAGGACACTAGGTGTAGTTCCAGAGGGGTGGATTTAATTGATAAGGTATATGGATCAAAGCGAGGCTTGTTCTGATGTGGATGGCCCCTATTAGATACCAACACTGGGCTACTTCTTTGCTGATAGGTTATATCTGAGGGAGAAGATCCCAGAGGAGATCCCCCCAAGGGTGTGTTAAGGATAAAATAAGAATCCAGGATGGGCCTATAGATGCTCAGATTGTTGATGTTGTTATGCTTGGAATCTGGTTCATGATCTCACTTCTCAAATAGCTCTAAAATCATCCAGGCCTTATTCACTGACAGAAGTAGGGGCAATAATAATAAGTCACTGAACTACTCATAATCAGTACTGCGGCTCTTGAAAATCAGTGACATTGGCTAGTAATCAGTGACGGAACTGTGTCACTGATTGCCGTTTTGCACTACTAAAAATCAGCAACAATGACAATGATTTCCACTGTTTGCGTCGCTGTAAAACAAACATATTTCAATCTCTTCTGCACCTTTTATTCATGACTGTGGCAGTGATTCACTAGCATTACACACTACAACTATATGATGTTGACAATGACAGGATACACATTGTACTACGACTAGCACACAGCCATTGTAGGTCTGTCGTCACAGCAGTTGGAGTGTGCATTGTTGTTGTCATGCAGTGGGGGAGGCATTAGCTACTTGCGGTGGTGTGGGGATGATGGCACACACATCATCATTGTCATCGCATGGTTGCATCGACAGATCCTCATCGCATTGTATGTCATGTGTCATGTTCATGTTGTTCGTATATCATACATCATGTCAGTGTGCTTGATGGCACCATATTGTTGTTGTTGTTGTGGCATTGGCCTTCAAGTCCCCCTGCCATAGGAGAGATGTGGTGGTTGGGCACATTAGTTTGGTGAGACGGGCAAAGAGCGGTACTTACACAGTGGCTGATTACATAAGCTGCTACATCTGCTCCCCTGCGATTGAATCCACCCCATGAACCAGTCTCCGACTCTGTAAATTCATTGAGATCATCTTGAATACTCAATAGATATATATCACTCATTTGATGGGCTTGAGGTGATGAGGAAGGCTCAGAATGAGTGGGATGTATGATGGTGGTGGTAGCGAGATAAGCGAGATAAATCGGAGTCTGAAAATGTGATGCGACTTCCCACGACGCGACGTTGCTCCATTGGCACTGTTTCACCACCACCACCTCTTCCGCCTCACAATGAAAGCTTGAATGACGACTTAGTGATGACGTTGACATGCATTCTCCCTTGCTGGTCCTCCCTTGGAACGGTGGTCTCGCATTGGGTCGGGAAGGCTGTCAGCGGTGCTGCAGTGCCAAGGGGGTAAGACATTGAACATGATATCAGGATCTCAGATACCAAAGAGGGCGATGTGCAGACGAAGCAAGTGGGGGATTTCAAGCGTGATGAGAGCATGATATTTTTACTTTGTATGATTAAAAGTGACGCTACAACTGAAACTCAGTGATCTGGGGCAAGTAGTGCTGAAAGTCAGTGACAAGTTGCGAGCAGGACTGACTTATCAGTGACAGCAGCATGTCACTGAAAAGACGTGACCGCAACACTAGTGATGGTGTCACTAATTACAATAGCGTCAGTGACACGGTTGCTAATTATAAGTTGTTTCACTTCCGTCAGTGATTGTTGTTATGGTAATAAAACCTATGTTTCTTATGGATTTTCTTTTTGAAGCATCATAGCTTCACCAACCAAAAAGAGGTCAAGTTTTTTAAATCCTTTCTGCATTGTATGTAATCCCTATGGAAATCTGGATTTTTTTTTTTTTTTTTTTTTTTTTTCCACTTAGTTGCTTTGCAGCAAGGTCATAATCTGGTGGAGCACTGGCCTAAAACAATTTAAAAATAGTGTGTAATAAAATAACAATAATAACTCACTAGGAGTTGAATGTTATTTCATCATTGAAGCAGTCTCATGAAGCATGGTGTGCAAAAGCTGTCAACACCGTAATTCCTCAGCTTCAACAGCATTAAGATCAACTGAAACAGCCTCCCTATGTTGGCAGATTTCATGAATTTTATATGTCTTACAAAACAATTGGACCCAGCTTTGCTCTAATAATTTCTCAGCCTCAGGAATCCTAAACTTGTTCTCATTGAAACCTCCTTCAATGAATTACTTCTCCCTCAGCATTGGACCTGAAACTATCATAGACCTCCCAACACATTGTGCACTAGGATTTCTTGCCTGATCTGGGAATCTCTCAGGTATGGCTTGTAAGTGCAAGTACATGTCACAAGTATTAATTCAAGAAAATATAAATCACAAGAATGCTTCAAAAGCAAAAAAATCAAACTTCTATTCTGCAGATCCAACATTACCAGCTCCTCATGAGCCTCACGCCCCAGCAGGCCTGGTGTATAAACCTTGGCCAAAGTGTGTCTACAAGGATACTTACCATCTATAGTTTCATTAACAAAATGTTCTATTATATAATGCTGTGATACTTCCTGCAATTACTTGTAGTTAAGGATCTAAAATCAGTAGTGCTTGTCAGGGATTTGAGTGCATTCTCACTTGCTATTGTGTACAAGTTGGAGTTTGCCATCAGTGCATGTCTGACATAGATGTTCATTTTTGCTTGTTTGTATTGATTATATGCTGAAAAATCATTGTTGTCACTTGCAAATGGCTCAATGGAGAACAATCTCAGGTGATGGCATGGTTCATCCTGATTCAGAGTTGTAGTTCAATTATGACTATTGATGGTGATGATGGTGGTAGATCTACTAGTGAACATTGGTTATAAGCTGATACTTGCTATATTCTTTAAAGTCCCATTCTATTTTAAAGGACATATTCAGAGTAGAGTTCTATGCATCAGCTTGCCTTCCCAGAATTGGGATGAGCAGGGTTGAAGGTGTTCCATGATCAGATGCTTCCAAGCAATAGCTGAGATCTGGTTCCAATTGTTGTATAGTTACCAGTATTTATTGAGAAGTTAGATAACTATTGTTGGCTCTTCCACCCCCATTCTCCTCTTCATACTCCTATCAGTGGGGACTCTCATTCCTGTCCCTCCAGGTCTTATCCACACAATTCTTACCTCTGTGGGGACCACTAGGTATGAATTACAATGTTCCATGGGACCAGAGTACACCTCTGCATTTCCAAATGGTAAAGACTTTGGTTAATTCTTCTTCTTGCACACCCTAATAAGTAAGCAAGATGTGGTTAATGAATGCTATTGGGCTCATGTTGGAGCTCCAATTCCAGATGGTTTAATGATGGTCAGCAGGATGTCTGGTTTGCTTTTCATGTTGTTAACCTATTAACAGTCAGACCAACATGTCAAATGCCCTGTCATGTAGATTGTCCAGCTTGATTGTTCAGAACATGTGTTTCCTGCACCCTTGATCATCACATAAGCACCCTAGACCCACCAGTTGGCTGTGAAATTCTGAGGCCCTCATTTCAAAGTCTGATCTTATTGCTTTCTACTTTAATAAATATGCCTCCAAAACCTCAAGGCATAAAAGCCCTGATCAGGCTCAGGCTGAGCTTGAGTGTCATATAGGGTCTTATTCAGATAAACATGCAACTACTTACATTATTCTTTCTCTTACCCTTATTTGTCACTTAATTGGTAGCACTTGTATATGTGTTGTTGTCCTTGTCCTACACATTTCTGTCAGACATTGTAATGAACATGTATTGACTAATTAGTCTAAGATGCCTTACAATAGACTCTCATCCAGATTTGAAAAGCCTAGAGGAATTTCCAACAACTGAAATATTTTCTTAAATAAGATGACAAAGTTCCAGGTGTGAAAGGCAAGGTCAAGGACCCAATACTTGGAGATCTTGTCTATGCAATTACAAGAACACCATTTCAACAACCTTGATGTGAGATACTAATCTTGGAGCCCCCATAGAATGTACAGTGCCCCAGGTTGTTTTTCTTGTGAAATGCACATTAAATGGAGTTGTAATCTGAGTCCTGAAACCATTTTCTAAGGAAAGAGAGGTGTGTGGATGTAGCAAACACGTCCCTGGCAGGTTGTGTCACTGTTGACAAACTTGAAAACAACTAAGCCACAGTGTGGGATAGTCAACTCTGTACATAAGCCAATGGACTTGGTTCTCCTCTGAGCTTGAGTGTCCAGTCTAGTCCAGTCCTGAGAGTTCTGTTTGTTACATCATATCTCCCAGTTATCTAGTGTCTTGTAGTTTGTTCAAGAGAGGGGCAATGGACTATAAAATAAGTTAAATAACTAGTGTTTAAAAGTCTGGTCCAGTCTGGTTTTTGACCTTCCTAATTAGGCAACCGGTCCGAAACCGGTCCTGGGAAGGTCCCAGGGACCTGCAACCTGCAACTGGACCGAAAGAAACTGGTCCAAATGAGTCCTACAATCAGTTACAATCAGTTGCAACTGATCTTTTGAAGAACCGGTCATCTGACCCCCTATCCCATGGGAATCACGCTTTGCAGTAGTCACACAGATTGTAGTACAGACTCAGGGGATTCTGTGGACCTAATATTCACCCAGATTGGTCCATACCATCATGAGATACACCTATTTTAAACTGACATGTCATTATTAGACCCATAGAAATGTTATCAAATCTATATGAGTGAATAAAATTGAAATAAATTGCTAGAAATTCTGAATAAATTAAGGGTGATAGTACTAATTAGAAAATGTGGCTGTACACCGGTTGCAACCAGGTTCAGACCAGTCTTTTGAATTTCCATAAATCAGGCAACTGTAACTGGTCTGATGTTCAAAGGTAGGCAACTGCAACTGCAGTCCAGTTGTGTGACCAGTCCAGTCCAGTCCAGTTGCCAGTCTTTTCACCAGTCCTGGACTGGACTTTGAAACACTACAAACAACTACTAATAATTTGGAACTGCCTGAAATGATGCATACCAGAATCTGAGCAATGCTTACAAGTAACAATGGCAACATTGTAAGGCTGTAAGTATACAAAAAGGGAAAATATCATTGCATTGACATTCATAATAGGGACAAGGAAGGGCAGCAGCAGGAGAAGAAAAAGAACAAGTTAGCTACCTATACCAAAAACATTGTTCATGCCAAATCAAGCAAGCTCTTGTGGTTGATGGTACAGGTAAGAATAAACAGACAAAACTTGATGTATATGATTTAACTCAAATACATCAATCTAACAACATGCATACACATGTGTTAGCTGATATACATAAGCATAAGAATACTATAGTTAAGATGGTATAAGTGGAGTGTCTCACCTCAGTGCAGTGTAGAGTGTCATCATGTTGAGCCAGCCCATCTGTCTGTATAGCTCTAAGGGTTGTCTGGGGCCCATAAGCAAATTTCAATGGTGATAGTGGAATAATAATAGCTGCTAGCCACAGTCATCACCCAATTGTGGTTTTAAAAAACAGACTCATGTAACATAGAAATGCTATGATCATCCTGCAAAGGTGGCAACTGGGAGTCCTGTTTTGATCATGTGGTGAAGTACAAACCTCAGAGTAAGAGTTGAATATTGTGAGTTGACTGACATCACCTTTAATTGTATATTGAATAAGATCATTCTTTTCTGACCACCACCACCATCAGTTCCAGTTACATGACTTCTTACCTACATTGAACCAGATTCTATATAATGAATATCAATATGCTAAATGTACAACACTTCAGTACTTTGTTTAGGGAATGAATTTACAAAAACCCCCAGTCACCACTTCTGCTGACACATTATTCACTTAAGTTGAATCCAGAACCCAATGATGTCGAGTACAATAAAAGGAATTGGACCTATTAGCTAGCTGAGACACAGAACACATGTATCATATACATATATATATTAGTTACATATGTAGGTTATAGCAGTGTTTAATCTACATTTCTACTATATATTAAGTGGTGATTCACCACACATTTTTAATATGTTCTTCAGTGAAATGTACACACACCATCTTGGGTGTGATTAATGGATAACTTATCCTTCTGCATTTTGAAAATGCTAACATATGCACACTGAACATAAAATTTTGTACATAATGTGATGTCTTTAATTACTAGGAGGGAGGATTTTATAAGTATTAAAGGAAGAAGAGCATGGGGCTTATATCATCATGAGATAGAACAGTGATTTGATTTATGAATAGACTATAAAATCACATACTCTGCTAACTAGCTTCTTAATTTCACATTTGACATCCCTTTAAGTTTTTCTTTCTGAATGTGGAGTCTATCCAACCAGTGGTGATAGAGATCAAGGAGCTTGAGCAAATTTTGAGGGTAGAAACAATTTATGTATACAAAGAACTGAGTGTAGATATGAACAAGATTATCAGGTCCCATCCTGGTATACCAATCAAAATGGGTGCTTGAAGGTTCAGTCCCTAAAACCATAAAAAGACCAAAACTGGACTGGACTGGATCACTAGGACCAGCCCTGAATGGTCTGGTCTTTTGGAATTCAAGATTAGAACAGTCTTGATCTTTTGAAGAATCAGATTAATACCCCTATACCATCCCATTTAGAGGTACATACCCTATTTATTTATTTATTCAGATTTCTAGCTATTTTTCCTGATTTTATATGAACAGCCTGAAAATTATACCCTCTAAAATGACATGTGTTGTAAGAATGGCCATATCTCATGCCCCCATCATTCAATTCCCACAATCCAAGGATCAATTGAAAGCTATATATGATTACTATGTAAAACCCAGCCCACATATCTAAAGCATGATTTCCACACCATTCTGGTCTTTTCAAAAAACCAGTTTTAACTGGTCTTAATTAATGTTAAGACTCTTTAGGACTGGTCTTTCCAAAAAAAAGCAAAAAGACCAGATCAGACCAGACTTTTAAACACTACATAAAATTCTAAGACTATAGGTTAGATAATGAAGCAAGGGGATGAGAGTTCCCACTAAGTGATTGGGGTACCTTGGCCCTCATTCATATGTTCCATCTTTGTCAACTACTTATAGCACTGATGATATTGTACTCAACCAATGTTCTCTCCACTTGGCTCCATTGGAAGGTTGCTTTCACCAACCATGGTTAGCAAACAAAAACAGATGGACTGATTCAAAAGGTAAGTAAGTCTCACCAGCTGATTGCTTTCATATATTCTGTCTTTCTCACATACATATCAGTGCCTACAGTACCTCAATTTCCTCTGTTGTCTGTGTTGACAACCTTGTCTGAGTGGCCACTCACACAATGCACAGTGAGTGCCCTGACCTGGTTGTTTTTCTTGTGGATTACAACAAGCACATTTCAAACCCTGGAACTGTTTTCTGACATCACAGAAAAAAAAGAAGTGTGAGCACCTGTGAGAGAGGAGGGAGGGAATCACCAATATTACACACTAAAATACTTGAGTATGTGCAAATGGATTGCAATCAGCTCAATTGTGACTGTTGAAAGCTCAGGTGTGTATTAGGATGTAACTGTTACACTCATCTAATTGCCATGTCAAAAGAGGTTGCATAGCAGTGGTAATTTGTTGGTAGTTACATACAAGATTAGGATTTGCATACAGCACAACATACCTAGGAGACTGGAGATGGTATATATAGAGATTATAACAACTCAGAAAGGGGACACAAAGGGCACTTGGTTCCCCTGCCTCAGGTGCACCACTGGCTATTAGCATGCAGACATTGTCACACCACTTATTAAAAATGAGTAGAGCAGTACTTTGAAGTAAAGTGGCCTCAGCGACAATAATGCACTGCATATGATCATGAACATTCTACAATTGACAACTCAGGATGAAGAAGCTGTCAAATAATGCTTCATAGATCTAAGTCTGAAAACACTTGAACAGAGTCTCTGGTGGCACAAGCTACCAACTTGGGCAATTCAAATACAGCCACTTTCAATTATGTGTTGATAGCATGTGCCCCATCTTATTCTAGTATCATAGTAATCCATATTTTCTCACCAGCATATATATTATACAATGGCAATCTTTACTTTCACTACATGTGGTACCATTACAAAGTCCATTATACCTCTGATAAGAGAGAGCCAAGGACAATCAGTATGAGACAAAAAGCTTTCTGAGAGAAAGATATGACATACATACATCAAAACTGACACTCTGAGACAAATACTGAGACATGGGAATTTCACTGAACCCAACAATTATTGCACCAACAGCATTGAATCATGACAAAGATCCATGATACATGGGAAGATAGGCTAGTAATTAAAGGTTCAGTTGCACAACCCTCAAAAGACTGGCAACTGGACTGAACTAGACTGATTCACAACTGAACCATAGTTGTAGTTGCCTGGTTTTATGGAAATTCAAAAGACTGGTCCAAAACTGATTGCAACCAGTGTACAGCCACACTTTCTAATTAGAACTGTCACCCCTAATTGTTAGCAATTTATTTCAATTTTATTCATCCATATAGATTTTATAACCTCTTTATGGATCTAATGATGTCATGCCAGTTTAAAATAGGTGTATCTCATGATGGTGTGGACTGATTTGGGTTGACTACTGTGAAGTGTGATTCCCACAGGATAGGGGTCAAATGACCAGTTCTTCAAAAGACTAGTTGCAATCAGTTGCAACTGATGTAGAACTTGTTTGAATTGATTTGTTTTGATCCAGTTACTGGTTACAGGTCCCAGGGACCTTCCCAGGACTGGATTCAGACTGATTGTTTAATTAGGAAGGTGAAAAAACTGGACTGGACCAGACTTTTAAACACTAGATAGGACCCAGAGAGCACTTTCAAAATCCAAATGAAATACACCCAGATGGGCACATTGCAGCTAGATGAGGCATGAGCATAGCCACAACACATGGTCTTTGGACCAGCGGGCAAGGTAGATTTCACGCTTCTTGCTTTCAAGCTCTTCACCCAGCCTTTGCTGCCCTTCCATGGCTCGCTCGAGAGCTTCGTCACTTCACACCTCGCTGCTCGTTCCTCTTTCTCAGTTATTCCTTATAGCCCTTTCTTTTCTCTTTGTCTTTCTTTCACTTGAGTCCACTATAGTCACTCAGCATGGACCAAGACCAGAACCCCATGCCTTATTCGCAGACAAGGAGGCGCACCCACTGCATGAAGCACTCAGGGTAGCTTTTGGTTGGGATGAAGACCGAGCCATCCAGCACTTGGAAGCCACCTGGCATAACAATCAGGAAAGGCTCAAGGCTTGAGTCCCGCCACCAGGGCTCAACCAAGTTCCCCCCCAAAGGGGGCCCCCACCTGAGCAGCCCAATGAACCAGAGAAGCAGCAGGAACAGCTGAATCTGCCTCAGGAGAAGAAGAAGCCTACCATTGTCAACTTCAAGGAAGATGAGCCCCCACCAAATGCCATTGCATCAAGGCCATCACAATACGCCCTCCAGAAGATTGCCACATTTAAATATGTTGAATTGTGGTACTTCATGAGGGAAGGTTGCTTCGAGGCCACCAAGCAGGTACGCTCACAGGCAGATGACACCTTTGGACTCCTTGCTGCCAATGAGGTTCTCACACTGTGCCTGGTCATATCTGTCAAGGCATCCAGAAATACCAAGGTAGACCATGAGCTATCCCTCACAGAGATCCTCCAAGCCCGAACATCCTTCCTCGAGCATCTGAAGGAAGCCAGCTGGCCAAACAAGCACATTTCAGCTCTGTTCACCTTCTTTTGGACACTTGAATCACATCTGTTACATTTTTCCATGCAGCATGGAGACTGCATCCTGGCCACATATGCCGCCAAGGTCAGGCAACACTGGCATGATAAGCTAAAGCTCATAGGGGCATTCAACATTGCCAAGATAAATGATGCCCTGCTCCAACAGGTCACCATAGAAGTCAACGATGAAGTGCTTAGCAAGGTAAGTATCTCACCATCGAAACATGCCCTCCACTCACAAGCTCTTCACATGTACATTCTTCTCTTTCCCATTCCATGGGTTATTGGGTCTTTTCTCATGGACACCTCTTGTCATGCTCATCCACACAGGTCGAGAGTTTCATGATCTCACAGGCATCCTCACCTCCTGTCTATTGGCAAGCACGCCATGCCTACAACTCGTGGGTTGACCCTATTCACAAGTAGCACTGTGACTCTTACTCTCTCTCCTCCCTGCTGTGCTGTCGCAGCTTTAACAGGACAAGCAGAGACTTCACTTGTTCTCCCACAGACTCAAAGCCCTTCCAGAGGTGCTCATCCCAAGACAGTCCATAAACTAAATCAACATGCCCATCATGTCTTGGTTGTCACCTGCACAACATCAACTGCTGCACTATCAAGCACCTATGGAATGGCACACCAGCCTATGCTAGGCGCTCCCCAGAGAGCTATTTTATCAACCCTGCTGGAGACATTCTCTGAAATGACTGGCAGAAACTCCAAGGATACTCGTGCCCTCACAACAATGTGAAACATGCCTGCTCAGGCTGTGGCAGCCCCTCTCATAGTGCTCAAAAATGCCCTACCCCAACAGGACAAAAATGAATTTAAAAAAAATAATATGCCCTAAAGCACAGCCACAAACCAGCAGTAACCCCATACCACCCTGAGGCTTGGCGAGACTTCCCATCTTGAGCAGGACTCAATGCACGATATCCCAATGTCATTGATAGATTGATACATGGCTTCCATACATTCATGCCACCTTTATCTCAAACCTTCACCCCTCCTAATCACTCATCAATTTCTCAGTTCATGACCATCTTTAATGATATTGTACAGAAAGAATTGGACAAACAATGCTACATAGGCCCACTCACTGCAAGTGAAGTAGAACAAGTCCTTGGACACTTCCAGACCACTCCCCTTTCACTAATACCAAAGCCAGGCAGGCCCGGTAAATACTGCATGATCCAGGATCTCTCGCATCTGAGACAATCCATGTCCATACTGTTGATAAATGCCCAGTTATCCCCAGACAATTTCACTGCCCCATATAGTACTTTCCCCATAGTAGCATTGCTTCTCTCCTCACTCCCACCTGGTTCACAAGGAGCAGTCAGAGATGTAGCTGAAGCTTACCTTACCATTTCCATGCACCCATCTCAATGGCATGGACTAGTCATTTGCACATCAAATTCCCATTTTACCATAGATACCTCTTTTAGCTTTCAGTTTTGCCCCTTTGGGGGGCATTTATGGTAATGTGGCAAATACAGGCACAGACATCATGCATTTCATCAGGATTAGTCCCATCTTATGATGGGTTGATGATCATTTTTTCATCCGCATTCCTAGGGCACACCTCCAAAATTACAACAAGTTGCGTCACAATATTGCCAAGCACATCAGAGATCTGGGGGGCATATCTGTGCAGGGCAGTCAGTTCTGGTTCAAAGAAGCCACACTTTCAGATGGCTCCACTGAGGAGTTTGATGAAGACTGCACCTTCCCCCTATGCGATCTTATAATCTTCAAGCCAGATAATGCCAACAACTCCCTCTGCATATACAGCTTTGATGATATTGATGGTATTTCGAGTATTTTAGGCATTCCTTGGGAACCTGTCAAGGACATTCCCTTTTCCTTGAAGCCCACATTCATTGGCTTCATGGGGACCTAGAATCATACACTGTGACTCTGTTGGAGGCAAAGCAGCAGAAATATCTCACCACACTTCAGAATTGGGCAGCCAAGAGAACACACACATTACATGAGGCACAAAAGCTTCTTGGCAAACTAACTCATGCTGTGCAGGTATTCCCAGAGGGACGCCCTTATCTTACAGGCCTCAAGGCCACCATTACCATCTTCAGTACCAAACCTTTTATCCCAACCATATCTCCTCTTAACATATAGGACAACATAAAATAGTGGATGGACCGCTTAAGTAAACAGGCCTTCCCATCTCCAATAGTAGTCCTTTGCTCCCCTATTGACTTCCATGCTTTCTCAGATGCCAGCTCCAGCACAGGGATTGGAATTTACATATGTGGACATTGGCGGGCATGATCCCTCCATCCAGAGTGGAACACCAGTGGTCGCAACATTAGTTGGGCCAAAGTGGTTGGGTTTGAGCTCCTCACCCTCTCCATCCTCAGCTGCATACAGCCCAACACCACCATTCTGGTCCACAGTGACAACCAAGAAGTCATCAAAGCATGGAAACACAGCCACAGCCATAATAAACATGTCAACTGCATCTTCAAATGCTTCATCCCACAACTCATATGTGCAAATTGCAGTATCATTGTTAGGTATATCCCAAGCGGTGGTAACCCTGCCAACTCTATTTCATGTGGCATATTCCCCTCCACTTCCCTTCTCCTCCTCCTAATAAAAATTCCAGACGAAGTTGCCCATCTCCTTCTTGAGTCTCCTTCTGTCTCACCAGCCTCTCGAACCAGCTCTGCTTGAGCACAACAGTACCAGACCTGCCCGTCCCACTCTTCTCCTCAAGGCATTACAAGCCAAAGCCATGGATATCTCCCTAGTGACAATTCCTTTGAATGCACTTGCATCCCGTAATTCTACACCCAAATCAAACAGCCTTCATCCACATTGCACACTTGGTCCCCCTTTCAGAAGGATACCCAAGCACCACAACATCTGGTACAGCCAGAGAACATGCAGCACATCCTTAGTCTCCTGTCACTAGCATGGGCAGACTCATCCAAAGAGATGTATGGTTTGGGTTTGCTTGCTTACCACACTTTTTGCGACTTCAAAAACATCCTGGAGGTGGACTGCACTCTTGTCGTGGCAGATGTCCTTTCAGCTTTCATTGCACATTTAGCCGGGGCATATGCAGCATCCACAGTGGTCAATTATGTAAGTGTGATTCAGGCCTGGCACCTGGTGTATAGGTTGCCATGGAACATCAATGAACACGAAACTGACTTACTGTACAAGGCTGTGCACAGTCTAGCCCCCCCCGCATCAAAGTGCCCCCCCAAGAGCCATACACCCTAGACACCATAGCAGCCATAAAGACTCAACTCAACCTTACTACCTCTCTTTATATAGCCATTTTCATGTACCTCACATCCTCCTTCTTTGTAGCTGCATGCACTGGGGAATTCACAGTACCAAACCTCAAGACCTTTGACCCAGCCAGGCACATCACATGTGCAGGCATATCTATGCAGCGAGATCACAATGGTTTGTTGATGATGTGTTTCCAGCTTCCATGGACTAAGAAATCACCCATCAAGGAGGAGGTGAACTGGACTAAGCAGAGAGACCCACATGACCCTGGCCAACTATTTCCGAGTGAATGACCCACCTGTGTCCATCCTGCTCTTTGCATATCAAGCACACATGGCCCGCAGGCAGTATGGGTTTCACCCTACTCACATGCACAAAAATCCTCAAAGTATTCAACTCCACTCTGTCTAGTGCTGGCCTCCCTCCACTGAAGGGCCACAGTATTTACATTGGTGCCACTTTGAAATACTTGCTCCATGGGATTGCTTTTGATGTGGTCAAGGTCAAAGGTCATGGGGCAGGAGACTCCTTCCTGACTTATCTGAGGAAACATGCACAAATTTTAGCTCCATACATGCAAGCCAAACCTAAGGTACATGTTGTCTTCTTGCAGCTCACCATTCCCTCAATCCGGCAAAGGAATGGACTTTGATAGTCCCATACCTAATAACTCCTACCTGATGGGTAAGCACAGCCACTGCATGCATCATCACCGCAAGACTGATGATTGGGGATTGCAGCTCTTCTGCTTGCTATCAGGCACTCGCTGGGCTGAAGTGCTTTGCACTTGCCTGCTTCATGCTCCCTCTTCCTCTCACTTGTCTGTTCACTTACATGTACTAGATTGCATTTCATACATATATACATTCTGTTTTCTTGGGTAGCTACAACAGCAAAGCTTCAGTCCAAAGATCTATCAATCAAGTAACACATACACACCACACCCAGATTGGGCAGGTTTATCAACACAAAGGTTTTAGTGGGTAATATTAACCTATCAAAGCCACTAAAGATATCAAGGCAGCCAGATAGCTGCTTATGGAGTTATAATAAACAGCAAGGGAAATGCTGCAGTGACTTTATTGACCAGAAAGTTCCAAAATTCCCTTGTACAATTACAATCTCTTACCAGCTGCTTCCATAATTCTGCTTGTGGAAAAGGATAGTCTGAAAGTTGTTTTTTGTAGCCCAAAGATGTCACTCTCTGATTCCTCCAAGGATACAGATGTTATAGAGCTCTGGGTAGTTAATTCCCTGACCTGCTGGCATTGTGAATATGACTTACCATGTCAACAAATCTCACAAGCCATGAATCCTCCTTCTAAGAATCTCAATAACACTCATGTTTTGCCTCACCTGTTTAATTTCATTGAGCTGTTCCAACATCTCTCAGTCTTGCCTGCTGATGATGTGGGAAACTGTGGAAACTCTAGTAAGTAGTCACTAGAGTACTGATGCTAAGGTAAATGGTGCAATGCAGCTATGCTTAGGTAAGCAAGTAAATACGAGTAAATATGGAATATTAATTCCAACACTCCCCCTTAAACATAAGAGGCTATAACAATAGCTGTAAGTGTTTGCTCCAATGAGTAGAAGATAAAATCAAATGAAATATACCCAAAAGATTTACTAAATGTAATGATTTCCATGTCCGTAGTATGTCCTGTGAGGTCGCATTGTGCTGTGCTGGCGTGGTTGCCCAATATGATAAGTGAAACAACCCTAAAGACTCACGGTTAAGTGAAGCTTCAGTGCTAGGTCGCTTGCACAGAGAAAAAGACAAGTGGAAAGGAATAGAGTTGCCTGTAGGGGAAACTCCAAGAGAACAAGACTAGTGTTCTCTGGCGCTGCATTGGGGTTTATATAGTAAGTACATGTGCGCACAGACCGTGCTGTGCTACTGCTATATATATAGTAAATAGTATGGACACTGGGTCACGTGATATACCTGTGTACATAGCCTGGCATGCGTGATGTGCATGTATGTGGCAGCATGAGGTTGCGGTGCGGATCTAATGTGAATAGGAAGCATGGATGTGGGAGATTAGATACACATGTGTGATAGAAGCGATAGAGCAGAGATGAAAGGAGTGCATGTGAATGTGTGAAAGGAATAGATAGGGGTTGAGAATGAAAGAAAATTGATAAGTCCGTATACGCTTGAGTAGCGGTCGTAACAGGCTGCTTGTTCCCGTCCTCGCTGTTTCGAGTGCAACCGCTCATCTAGCTGTCTATGGGTTGTCTCAAGACCGACCAATTGTTCCCATCCCCGCTGTTTCGAGTGCAACCACTTGTCTATCACTGTCTACAGATTGTCTCGAGCCTAGCTGCTTGTTCCCGTCCCTGCCGTTTCGAGCACAACCGCTCATCTAGCTGTCTATGGATTGTCTCGAGACCAACCGCTCGTTCCCATCCCCGAGCACAACCGCTCATCTAGTCATCTGGATTGTCTCGAGACTGACTGCTTGTTCCTGTCCCCACTGTTTCGAGTGCAACCACTCATCTATCACTGCCTATGGATTGTCTTGAGCCCGACCATTCATTCCCTTCCCCTTTGTTCTGTTTCGAGTGCAACCGGGCACAACACTAGTAGTCACTAGTACATAGACAATGGTAGTCGAATGAACCTGTAAATAGTAGTAGTGCTTGCCATTGAGAATATACCTGAGTTTGAACCTTATACTATGTTCTGTTGGACTATGTGGTATATGAGCTACTACATTGCTCGAAATTGTTAGATCTATGTAGTGATATATTGCTATCAGCATTGCTATGTAGTGCTAAGTACTTGGGGGAAGACAACCATGCAATACGACCAATGTAGTACTATGTCGTGGAATGATTTTTCCTGATGCTGCAGGACTTCTGATGTACTGGCAGTACTCAAAGTCCATCTCGAAAACGAAGGACGAACTGAATCGCCTCTGGACATACATTAGTGATCCTGCCTTCAACCACACAGCAAAGCCCGACTTCTCCCATGACCGTGAATATAGGCTTGTTATGAAGTACCTTGACGATGACTCCAATCCATTCCATGCTGAGCATGGCTGGACTTGGGGGTCCATCACCATGCCTCTCATCAAAGAAGGAAAGAGCTATGCCTCCGAGAACGACCCAGATATTCCCACTATCACACTCGACAATATTCTTTATCGCTCAATCGTTGACATCATGAAGTCTGTCTTCAGTGATAATGTCTCCTCATCTTTTCATTTCACACCTTTCCGTCAGTATTGGATGACAGCGGATGGTCGTCGTGTTCAGGTCTTCTCAGAAGCTTATACATCACCACGCATGCTTAGGGCTTACGAGGAGGTCAGTCGTTTGCCAAGGAATGCCGATGACCAGTATGAACATGTAGTCGTCCCGATAATGCTGTGGTCGGATGCAACTCAACTCGCCACCTTTGGCAATGCGTCCTTGTGGCCCGTATACCTTTATTTTGGGAATCAGTCCAAGTATATCTGGGGAAAGCCTACCTTAGGGGCATGCCATCATATTTCTTACATTCCGTCGGTAAGTTTTAGGACATGGCGGTCATATAATATTTTGCTCACGTTGTTGTAGTTACCCGATAACTTTCAAGACTGCTATGTACAGGCACACAGAGAAGCATCATCTGGTGAGATGTACACTTACTTCAAATGAGAGCTTATGCAAGCTGTATGGAAGCTTTTGCTTGATGGGAAGTTTGTCGAGGCCTACAAGACAGGCGTGTTGATCGAGTGTGTCGATCACGTCATTCGGTGTTTTTTTTCCCCGTTTTTTTAGCTACTCAGCTGACTACCCTGAAAAGTAATCATTTACACCTCATGCTGTTTAGTAGCTGATCATGAAATTAGAGTCCTATTGGCTTGTGTCAAGTTCCTAGGAGAATG
>JBBPJQ010000577.1:3956-20630 GCA_038088795.1 Boletus rex-veris
CGAGGGTGGAGACGAAGGCAATAAGGTGAAAAAGGCACCGAAGAAGAAATCAAAGCGAGAGGTCAAGAGTTTACTGTCATTTGGAGAGGATGTTTGAAGTTCCGCGGTGCCAGCTTCCGCATTATCGTAGGTCACTCTCGCAGTGCTTCACTTGTCAAAACATCAGCAACTTGACTCAGGAACTAGCAGAGCCGTCGACTTGTTTCCCTTGATGGCAGAGACTTGTGTCATTGTGGTGATAGCATGTTTGCATCCTGTCTCAATGCCTCCGTCGTGTCTACTGAGTGGACAATTGCTCCTGCGTGTCGTTATCAGGAGTAATTCACCTCCGTCGTGCGACGAGTCGTGTTCAGGGATACACCCTTGTGGTGAATTCAGACTTATTACGTCCCCTCATTGCCAGCAACTTCATATCGTATGCCGTTGCTATCAAACAGCCCGCATGTTTCCTATCCTTGTCAGCTCTTTCTCATGCTATCCTCCCTGGTTGTTCATACCCCGTCGCATTTTTGGAGCAATTACATTACGTGTTTGCACGGCGTCCTATCTCGTTTCGCTGGCCAATCCGCAGAGGAGCAATTACTCACCGTCCCGCGGAAATGGGTTGGCTATGCTCAATGTAACAGCCATCGTGATCACCTTGATCATGGGTTCTTGCCATCTGCACGGTCAGTCTGTATGGTCAACCGAATTTCGAATTCAGAATTAACGGTGGAGGGATATGGAGGTAGGTTCTTGGAGCAGTAGGTTCTGGATGCACGCAACCCATGGCGTACGTTCGCTCTGCATTCCCCGTCATCAGCGCGTGTCATGGATTGAGGCATTGAACAGGCCATTGGTTGATACGTTAATTCACGTCACCGCCTTGTCACGACCGACTCTTGCCTGGCAACTTTTATTGGTACATGTGCCTCCCTATAGTACGCTCGTACTGGTAGCTGTGGCACCGCCATTTGATGTGTTGCCGTTCCGGGGATCCGGCACTGAACGTTCCGATGTATACATCAACTTACGTTTCTCGAACCTCGTGCAGTTGTGGCGACCCGTGTGGGCACGAGGGAGTGCAGGTTCGTATGCCAATATCGCCGTCCTGTAACTCACACGTAGTCTGGCAAAGTTTGCCAAGCCAGAGAGAATCTACACAACATGCGCTGCTCCATCGGAAACGAAATTGTTCGCGATCATGTGTGTGGAAATGGACACGCTAGGTATCAAAGTATCAACACCTGACGGTGACATGGTGATCAATACAATTCTTGTCTATTGCTCCGGTTAGGAGGGAGGTATTTTCGGCCATCTTCCATTCTGAAGCAGTGAATTGAACATCTCCCACCACACGTCACAATCACAAGTATGGTGCGGAAACGTTCGAACGCACCCTGAGCATTCTCTGGCCTCCTTGTGGCATCCTCTCAGTTCTGGCACTTCGAAGAAGGGATCTCTTGGCTATAACCTCGCGACCCCACGCAGCAAACCTGCCACATTACTTCTAAACGCATGAGCGCATCTAGATCAAAAGCAGAGCTGCATAACTAATGATTAGTCGGAACAACGTTCAACCTGAGTGCCTCTGTGTACCAGCCCTGAGTGAAACACGCCATCTAGCGTTCGAGAACATGCCGATTGGGCCTTCCTTGGCGAAGAACTCGGATGTCTTCTTTGTCTTGCGACTGAACCCCACAGGATTCCAACTCGCCGCCGAGGCCGGACCTGCTCCTAACGCACACCGCTTCTCCTTATGAATCACTGCTGGGATGGAAAGGTAAGAGACTTCCTGGACACTGTCGTCTTCCTTACACGTGCATACTCTTTTCAGTGGGCTCGACGAACTGAGTGCTCCTCTCCTGCTGTCTCAAAATCAACATCAATGTAGCACTGGCCATTGTACGTACACTTATTCCCGTGTCAGCGGTCTCAACTTGCCTCCAACCTAGCGAGTGGCATTCGAGGAGCGTACAACTTCGAAACCGGAGCCTCAGACACTAAATGCAATAACGCAAGGGTTCGAGTTGTGAGAGTATTCTTTCCCGACCCAAGTGCTTACCTCTCTCAGAATGACTGCCTTGTTCCACGGGGGAATGGTGGCTTTGAGTCGCTGACAATGGAGTCCACTGGTATATCTGCAGCATATATGCAGAGTATGGCGCAGCATCATGCAGGTCCGCATGGCCGAAATCGTGCAGCGCAAGAAATGATTATCTCGATGGTGGGAGGCTGCGCTGTCATCGATTGGCGGCACTTTACGTCCATACATATTCAGAAGCTGAGTATTCCCTGCCGAAAACACTGCGGTTCAGACCAACAGAGGTCATTCAAAGTCCAAAGCGTTAAAAAATGCTGTAATAAGAGATGAATAACGGCGAATGCCACCAGGTCATTCTGATGGAGAGCACAAGAGTGACAAGACATGATGATCTCGATGCCACGAATATCATCACTTTCATCCTACCAGCCAAGATGCTGGCGCAAGCACCCCCGAAAGCTTGCGAATGAGTACTCAATACAACACCGAAGAAGCCTACTGTCCAGACTATCGTTTGAGCTGTGAGCGATTGACCAGGAGCTTTGACTCACAAGGACCCCCAACGAACTGTCGTCAAAAATATGCTCGACAAACGCGCCTATGGAAAGCCGGGTAGCCAGTGGCCACGCACGCTCTTTGGTAGAAAAACAACTAGTTTTGGCAACAAATGGGGGTAGCACTTGCCGTCATCCCAAAAAATACTGACAGTCAAGTCAGACTGTCCTGCATCAAGTTTTGGTAGCAGTCAATGCGAACTTGAAGTTCGAACAGTAAAGCCCACATCAAATAACGAAGTGCCTCACGCAAAGTAAACTACTTGGCTCCGTCCTGCCCAACCAGCATCTCCCGAACAACAAGGTCATGATTCCTCACCTCCAGAATTTTCCCGAGCCTCTCCTCCATCTCGTCTTGTGGTCCAGTGGAGACAATGCTTGAATTGATGGCTGCATGGGCCTCGAGATTGCGCGAGAGGGCTGTCTTGGATAACATGCAAATGATGCCAGGATCTGAAATAAGCGGAGGTGTTGGATACAAGAGGTATTGCTTATGCATGCCTAGCGATGTCATCAGAGCATGAGAGGGACAAGACGATCGTAAGCTCACCATCGATATAGTCCTGACACGTGTTTGGAATTTTGACGTCCAAAACACGTTCGCCGTCCTTCACAGCCACAGCCAGTTTGCGGAGTCCATGCATCAAGATGCCCGTTCCGAATATGGAGAGATATTGCAGGTTTTCGAGCAATACGAGAGCAGGTACCGAGTCGTCACTGATCAAGAGATTTCCAGACAAGTCGAGGTATCGTAACTTGTGTTTCAAAGCCACGATGTGAAAGATCCTGGAGAAGCCCATGTTGTGTACTCGGGAAGACATCGAAAAGTTCAAGCAAACCCTTCGTTCCCAATACCGGTATTTGCCAGAACAAGCTTCTCGAGCTGGCAAAGTGGTCGGATATGAGAAAGAGAAAAGTCGTCCCGGAATCGTCCTCCTGCGAAGGAAAGTGTCTTGAGATGCTTGAACCATCCAGGCTCGCTAAATACTACGGCAGATGTGGAATTATGCCACTACTCGAGCAGCGAAATCAGGTTCGTACCACGCATAACATCACCCCGTGGCAAAACTAGTTCGTTGACGCCACGCATCGTAGGCCCGAGGTCCAAACGATGGAACTGTGCGTCATGAAGTGCAGCCAATACATACTCGTTCAGAGCACCTGAATGAGTATCAAGTCCGCTTGTCGAATAGAGATATCTAAGAGTATACCCATCTCTCCAAGCAAATCGACAAGAGCTTGGTGGCGCTCAGCACGATGTTGGGCATTGGTCTCTGGCCACATGTGCTCGACTGATTCTGCTGCCTCTTTGAAACCAGTTCGGGGGAAAACTTCATCAAGGCGTAAAAGGAGTGTCCGTGTTGTCACTCCATCCTTTACGCCGTTTTCTAGAGCAAAGGCTAGATCTGTGAGTCGGCCAGGAAGGGGTGGACAAGTAGATGGGATTTCGGGGTGTAAATCAATCAGATTACCTGGTGATATTTCATAGCATTCCTTTAGAGATTGATGGAGTCGCTCATCCTGGTCCGAGGACGCCAGCAAGACTGGAGACGAGTATTCTTGTTTGATGCTGCAAAGCTTGCCATCCGGAATCCCAAACGAGACCGGCTCCTTTGCCGTGCTCGTATACATTGCGCGTTTCCGGACTGGGCCAAACTTATCGAGAGAAGAAGGGGACCTAGCACAGGGGCTCGAGTCGCACGGGATGCTCACCAACTGGCGTCCAACGACGGGTCCTTTAGTCGAATCGTTGCTTGTGATGCGATTCCGCCCATAAACGAAAGCACGTATGCTGGGGCTGCTCGTTCCCGTGTCAAAGTTGCGATTTTTCACGCCTTTGTGGTTGCATGCCAAGGTTGCTGGTGGTGGTGATATAGAGAGGTCAACATCCGGAGAGTCTGAATGAAGCTGGAATGGTTGTTTGGGGCAGTAACAAGGGTTTTCATAGTCGACGATAGGTACTTGAACGGGGACCATGACAAAACAGGGGGTCCAAGGGAAAGTTATTGGCAGAGACCTTCAAGGTTTTCGAGAGAACTCGTGCCGCGTCCGTCACGTTTTGCCGACCCTCTGAGCGCCGGCTGTTGTATCAAACAAACGCGGGTGCAATACGTCGTCTACCCGAGTTTATAAGTGTCATCCTTTGGTCGCATTCTTTCCCTTCACGTCCCCTTCTCTCATCACCGCCATGGGCAACTCTGGAAACGCACAACGCCTGGCCACTATATCCGCCAAGCATGCGGCGCGAGACAAGGCACTTGCATTGGCTTCTCCGTATGACAGCAACACTCATGACCCCTTTCTGCAAGCGACAGGTAGAGAATCAGTTATCCGAATCACTGGGCGATTTGATGATGCGTTCCCCTTTCTTTTCTCAGCCTCGGAAATCGTAGAAAACATCGCTTCGGGTAAATGGACTGCATCGCAGGTTCTTGACGCATATATGGCACGCGCAGTGGTGTCTCAAGCCAAGACGAACTGCATCACCGAAGGTGAGTTCGGAAAGGAATAGGTTACGTTTGGTGTGCCAACCCCTTCGTCCGTCCGTCCGTCCTAGTCCTCTTTGAAGACGCGAAGAAGCAGGCGAAGGGGCTTGACGAGGAGTTCTCTCGCACGGGCAAGCTGCGGGGACCTCTTCATGGTGTCCCAATGAGTTTCAAAGACCAATGTATGCTTCTTTACGAGATTCTGTACACTGACGTGCTCAGTGAATGCGCAGACGAAATCAGTGGTTATGACGCAACTATCGGTTTCACGCATTGGGCCAATAAACCATGCACTACGGATGCCTTCGTAAGTTCACTATCGGTGTTGATGTGCCTTTCTTGCGCTCATTCTCCGATAAGCTTGTATCTCAGTGCAGAAAAGCAGGGGCCGTCATCATCGTCAAAACAAATGTACCTCAAACAATGTTCGCTTTCGAATGCTCCAATGCACTTTGGGGTCGAACCACGAACCCATGGGGCGAAAAATATACTTGCGGAGGCAGCTCTGGCGGAGGTTTGCTTTTCGTACTTTGGATATAATGCAAACTGATTTGGCGCGTATATATTTAGAAGCTGCCCTGTTAGCAATGGATGGGTCCGCACTCGGTGTTGGCTCGGATATCGGAGGAAGTCTGCGCATACCTACTTCATATTGCGGTATCTACGCTATTAAGCCTTCGACTGACCGAGTGAGCAGTGACGGTGCGAGGGGTATGATCGGAAATTTTGTCGGTGTGACGAACCATGCTAATGCTCGGTTTCACCTAGGTTGCAACCCAGGCTATGAGGCAATTCGGGTTTCGTATGGCCCGATGGGAAGGTACAGATCCTTTTGTTGGGTTTGATACACAATGCTTACCAAAACGACAGGTCAGTCAGGGACTGCGAGCTGTTTTGCCGCACTGTGTTCGGCGAACAGGATCATGCCCATCAAACTGTTCCGGTGCCGTTCCGCCCTGTTGAATTGCCTGGAAAACTTAAATTTGGGTACTATGTTTCAGGCAAGTTGCCCCCCCTTGTCACGAATACAACTAGAGCTCATGATAATTCTGTGTGCAAAAGATACAATGATACATATTTCCCCCGCGAACGTCCGGGCTGTCCAGGAGACAATCGACGCTTTGAGGTCTCAAGGACATGAATGCGTCGAGTTTTCACCTTCATTGAGTATGTTTAAATCATTTGGTATTTGGAGGCTTGCTGACGCCATATAGGCAAAGAAGCGATGAGCACTTTCGTCGCACTTGCTACCGCTGATGGCTACAAGAGAATGCTCTCAACGATTGAGTCTGACCCCAAGGTACGAGTCACTTAATATGGTACCGTTTTTCAAACTAATCGTTGCACAGGAGACAAGCCTGTTTCTTTCGACACTAGGTCCAAAACTTCCAGGTCAGTAGTTCTCATTGTTAGCTCCCAGTAAGCTACATGGCTCAAGCGCTCACCATTCGTCCACCCACGCAGGATTCGTACGCCGCTTTATTGCTTGGGCAGCTCATACATTCTACCACGACAAACATTTCCACGACCTCTTTTCACTCGCACGTTCAAAATCTGTATCTGAATTCGTGGAGTACACCGATCGGCGCAACAAAGTTACCAAGGCATGGTATAAGGAGGTGAGTACGAGCGACGTCCCGCGAATCTATCTTGATGGTCCGCCCCAACTAGGTCTGGGACAAATACGGCTTCGATGGCATCATCGCACCGGTCCAGTCACTACCCACTATCCCCCATGGGTAAGCATCGTCATACATCGGTAAACGTCAAAAGAGGCTTACCCACACATTCTCGATCGTTTAGCGGCTGTGCTATGCTCTCTCCCCTCGCAGAGGTCACGATCCTCTACAACGTCGTTGACTCGCCCGTGGGTGTCGTCCCTGTCACGCGCGTCGAACCCACCAAGGACGTGCTCCCAGCCGGCTTTGTGCCAGGCGCAAAAGGCACCTCGACGATCCTCGAAAAGGAGATGTACACGGGCCCGACGCCGGCGTATGACCCGGTGGCGATGGCAGGTATCCCGGTAGGTGTGCAGATCGTGGGCAAAAAGTGGGAAGACGAGAAGGTGTTGGCGATGATGAAAGTCGTGGACGATGCGCTCGGGACGGCGCGAGGATTTGGTCCTGGATGTTGGAAGGCGCAATAGCACGACTGTTGTTTCCCTTGTATCAGTAACTTGTACTACGGCCCTGTACGATCAGACGTCGATGTTCAGCGTAGACAAGTCATGGCTCCGTGTCATTGTTAATCGCGCACCGGAAAGATGAAAGTGTACAAGCGTATATGTACGATGTAAGGTATATGTTTATCCAGGTCATTGCGTTGCCATACGTATACAATGCGGTTATCGCCCTACAACCCGAGGAAAGGAGAACAAACCCCCGCGATACCGACGAGTGCACACGACTGGGATCTACCCATGTGGCTAGGAAGGTATGCCTCGTCGGCACGAAAACAGGAATAAGGGGAAGAAAGGATAAAGCACAAAAGCCAACGAGAAGCAACATCGGTGTAAGTGACAGTGAAAGCGGCACTACAAAGAGCATATGCGATGTGTGAGAGCGAGAGGGAGACATATGAGGAAAATTTATCCGGTTAGCAATGACGTCGAGAGCACACACAGCGGGATGAGGAGAAACGATGAGGATAGCAATGCCACGAGGAGGAAGAATACCACAGAAGACGACAATCCACCAACCAAATCCACCAAAACGTTAGTTCCTGTGGTCATCATTTGATCGACGGGTATGGATGCAAGAAGTGAGATGCGTACCTTGTTAGGAAGGATCACCTCGATCATTGATCACCCTTGGGTTTCGGACCCAGGTCGGGCATCCTTCCACGTTCGTGACGACCCAGATGACGACTCTGGAGATGAGCGCATAACATCCTCTTGCGATTGCCCTTCAGCTTGGGGATAGGTCTTCACGCGCCGGGCAGTCACTAGGCCCGCTGGTTCCTTGACATACTCGATTCCGGAACGCGGGTATGGCTGAGGGTCAGGAATCTGAGCAGTTCGGTCATACGGAGCCATGTACTGCGGTTGCGGACGGGTGACCGCCGATGTGATTGGCGCCATCCCAATTGATGAAGACGACAAGGCGGCAAACGATGCGCTAGACATCGCAGCGGGCATCGTTCGAGTCTGAGGATAAGTAGGGAAAGAGCTTTGGCCGAACGACGATTGACCGAAACGAATGGCAGGCTGTCCAGGGCCACCGGTGTCTTGCCCCGCAACTATGGGAAGCGCACCTTGTTGGTGCCGAGGGGACTGTGAGGGATACGGACTCCCTCCGCCAGCACGTCGAGTTGTGGGGCGAGTGCGGCCTTCTCCGACCACATGCCCTTCTCTTCGTAGTCCAGGATCGATATAGGCATCTTCGACGGGCGTACTAGAGGATCGACGTCCGGTAGGGCCTGAAGGACTCCCGCGATCCTCATCCATCTCGGACACTTCTTCCTCCTCTTCTTCTGAGGTGATCACCTTGTTCTTAGGTCGACGCTTCCTAGTACGTTTGTAACCCTCCCCCTTAGAAACGTCCAATTGCCAATAACTGCCTTTTCCGGGTTCCGTGATTGGACGAGGAACGTGTTTGAAGACCTGGTTTAACGAAAGGTTGTGCCTAATAGAATTCTACTCACACCCCCGAAGGTCAAGTTACGGTTAGGCAGAAACATGCCTCTGAGAACAAGAATCGCACCTTCCATGCCCTTTCATGTTTGTGATCCCTGAACCATTGGAATCTATTCTCGAGTCCTGCGTAGATTTCCTGGAGTGTCAATTGTTTATTAGGGCTACCATATATAGCCAACTTAATTAACATGGGTAAAGGGGTTGTTGGTTTTTCCCCCGGAGGAGGATCGGGTAACGATTGGAGCCTGACAGGTTCGTGGGACGGGAGCCCGAGCTGCTGGCGCAAGTAGGGACCCGCATCTGGAAAACGAGGGCGGGAGCTATCCATTGGGGTGGTGGGCAACGCGGAAAATGTTGAAACGTTTGGGGGTTGATTAGTGACAGCAATCGCCGAGGATGACGAGGATCCTTGGGAAGATGTTGTGGGATAGTTCATTTGAGATGAAACGTTGACCCGTGCCCTGGCATCATCACTGAACTCGGGAGATAGGATGTCATCTAGCCCATACTCTTGAGGAGATGTGCGGTAATAGGACCCGCTAGTATTAGATGGGTGCTCCCCATATCGTACATGTTCTAGACCAAGACGATGGGGCCCGTGGTACGCCGGGTAGTGTAGTTGATAAGAAGCATAACGAGGCAGTGAATGCTGCGAGTATTGGGGGTCCGCAAGGGGAGGTTGCTGACTGGACGTAGAAGGAGAGGACGTGCTCCAATTGCTTTCCACACTGTGGCGCGACTCTGCGGGACTCGTTCCGCCCTCGTATGGATGCTACAAAGAGACAGCACGAACGAATTAGTTCCGAGTTGGATCCAAAAATAAACACTCACAGGTTGGATGTCATGATTTGATGCGTCGTAAACATTGCCAAGTCGCGGATCCAGAGCGGGGTAGCTCTGTAGCTCCGCCTGGGGAATCCGCGGTGGCACGTATGGTGCGTCATTAAAGTTGTTTGGGCTATCTTGGACCTGACAGGGATGATTCTTTGATGAGAAAAAAATTATAGGGCTGAATCGAACCTTCGAGATCCCTACGGGTTGTTCGCCGGTTCTGCCGGCGGTGGGGGCTCCGGGATGGACCTCGCCGTGCGTAGTATTTTGAGGGCGGGTGATGAACGCATCCTGAGTGAATGTGGGATAAATTTGAGAGGCTTGTGCGTCAGCTCTCCACCGGGTTGGTGAAGCAGAGCCACCCATGCCACAAAACACTTTGTGGTTTCATTGTTGGGAAAAAAATAATCAGTTGGACCCACAGAACCAAATATACGTGGACAACGGGTGTCGAACGCGTCCCGGAATTGATCCCGTGATGGTCGTTGGACAGAGGCACCGATAAGATAATGCAAGTATGGTAAGCAAAAGGGAATCGGCAATATCCGAGGAAACAGCCGTACGAGAGTCATATGGGTTTGGCATAATGATGGCGGGAGAGGGGAAGAACATGCAAGTGGGAGCGCGAGTAGGATGCTTTGTGGGTGGTCGGTTGGGGTCTCCTCCCTGCCTCCTCCAGGTGGGCGGTCGCTCCTTTTAAGCCATCAAGCATCCGTGACATGCGGCCTTTTGTCACTCGCGAGAATTACCCAAGTAGGCTAAAAGGACGAAGATGCTGTACGGGCTGATTTTCTTGATTGCCTCTGAACATGGACCCTCGTGCGAAATGTGTATGTCAGCTCCCTCAAGCTGACGGCGCTCCCGTGAGCACTTGGAAAAGATACCACTCTGGGTAACTTTTGGTGGCTATGTGGTTTGTGAGGCCATCCTTACCCAATAAAGCAACTCAGCATGATTGCGTCGGAACATTTGTTGAAAATTACTCGTTATGGGGTGTAGCCAACTCGGTTGTCAGCAACTCCGTCCGATAGTGGTACATTGGTGTTCGAAGGGGCCGCAGAAGAGAATCGGTATCTTGCAGAACCAAAACGTTCGGAAATGGTTGTTCAACGCGGCATTTGCCGGCCGTCCGTGAGTCTACGGCTGCTGCCAGGCGACCGTGATGCCAAGGAAGCGAGCTTGCTTAGTTCACAAGCAAGTCATTTCCCTTGTTCACTGCATGCGGCATCACATTTTCTGTCTTTCTGCTTGACAAAGCCAGAGTGCGGATGTGGAATTTATTTATGTTTCCAATTCCAGTTCGTATGTGTCCAGGCCTTTTCCGCGCGTAATGACACCCGCATTGGTAGCTTGGCAAATGACTACTACATCGATATTGGTCTTCCATCAAGGCGAAGTCGTTTCTATATCCGCAGCGGAGCATCAAATGTCGGCCCACAAGAAACTGGCCAGACCAGGGACTGAACCTCTTCCCTGTTCGACGCTAGGTAAGCGTGAAGCGATTCCTGACGTGAATACCAATCCCCTGAGGCCCGTGCACCACGTAGCCGTTCTTTACAAGGTGTGTTCAATTCTTATCTCAGTACGAGCTCAGCCGATGTGGCGACCATCGTGGATCTCTGCAGACTCTCTTGGATTCATCCAATTGCGGGGTACAGTCACCCGTGATGACGCCACTCGCGTACATCGACTAAGCTCTCTGAGCAGCGCGTTGGGCTGGCCTATAAGTCACGGTAGTGTCTTAACGTCGACCTTCTCTATTGGGTACGTAGTTCTTTTCGACTGTTTCTATCCTAGTCTCCAACCGCCCATGCCACGCCTTGTAGTGAACCTGATATCTTTGCTCTGCACGATCATGACCAAGTGTTCCCTCCACTACGACCTGGGGGTCACCCATTGCTACTAAGCACGTACTTCTCATCCATGGATTAACATCGTCCTCCCACACGTGGCATGGTGTTGCGTCCGCTTTTGCTGCTCAAGGTACGACTCGATCGCTATATCGGATTACGGTGTTCGAGAGCACTCACCGTTATCAGGCTACTTTGTCACCGCTCCCAACCTTATCGGGCACGGCTTCAGAGTCGCAATTGATTACAGTCTCAGCTCCATCGCGGAGGATCTCCGTCCCTATCTCGAAGCAAGAAACTATTCCCTGATCATCGGTCACTCCGTGGGTGCATTGACGGCCCTGGCTCTCACCGCACATCTTCCCCCTCAATACCCGACAGCGATTATCCTTGTCGACCCCCCTTTGGAGATCACGGCAGAGAAAATTCAGTTTTTTGACAACATGTTCTCTGAGTCTTGCGCCAACCCCAAGCAAGCAGAAGCCTATTCTACTGAAAAAACCCTTTGTGGAAACACGAAGATTGCGTTGCTAGGGAATCACCTAGTAAAGATATGATATGTAGAGCCACACTCCGTCGCTGTTGACCGAATATCACCAGGCTGTTTTGATGCTTTGCTCGTAAATGCTTACACTCAGGTGACGAAAGCCTTGACTAAAGCTGGTCTCGCTTGATAATCAGTCATTAGGAACCACTTTTATGCATCATGAGCAGGCCTACTAAGCAACTGTACTGTGCAGTGTACATACCATGCGAACCGGGAACTTGGGATATACGAATGCACCGGAAACGACTTGAACGCATGAAGACGATCTAGATAGTTTGGGTGCGGTGGCGTCCAGTGCGGTCCGTCCACCAGGCCCCCATTGAGTGACTGAGTACTGGTACTGAGTAATTGGAAGAGTCGATCCCCGAGCCACAGACTCCGAGTCGCCGTTCAACTCGTTTGTGGAATTGAAGCACTGGCAATCCGTGCAGTCTGGTGTCGAGGTGGGCGTCTCGCCACACCGCAAGGAAATGCCGGAACGACGCAGAGATCCGCCGAAGGTTCTCGCATGGGTGTTGATCAACATCGATAAAAGTGCACGTAGGACCAAGGCCCCGGACTCTGGCAGCGACCTCCTTAAATTACATCATAATTCCTAACCACCGCGCTAATTCCTGTCTTCGTGCTTCGATCCCTATTTCATATGGAAACCCATCTTCGCGCAGGCCCAGGTAGCGTGCAAGGTCATCACTCATTTCCTATGTGTTAGTCAGTACAGCACATAATATCTGATAAATGATGGACGTACTGGTTGCGTTGCAGACCCCATCTCTCGTGTGAGGTAAGTGAGGTGGGATTTCTGCACCCGGTGCCCAGAGAATCTCGCGTGGCCGACATGCAGCGTTGTTCACGCGTACGTTTCCCCATTCCAATCTAGATTATCTTGAGTGGTAAAAATGACTAATATTTTAAACGTACTCTTGCTGCAGATTCATAATTTCTTGGTTTCGTTCATCGACCCTGCCAGTGGATCATCATGAGTGGGAAATTTTTAAACACGGTGGCGCGGCTCGTCTCGCCATCGCGCGACGACTTCGATCGACCGACGCGCGAGCTCAATACAATCAACGGTCCGACTTACTGTTGTTGCAGCGCTACTATCCTTCCACCCCGTGCGTTGACACTACATCATCATGAGTGGGAAAAAAATACTATTATTTTAAAACTTACCGACGTTGCAGGCCTGCTACGTCAGCCTCCCGTTCGTCGCTTCTAGATTATCATGAGTGGAAAAAGAAAACGCCAGCATTTTCAACTTACTGCTGGTGCGTGGCAGCAAGCTCTTCTTCTAGTTCTGCTACTCGCTCGCGTAGTTGATCTCGTTCTTGAGCCCCGTCCGCGTGCGCAGGCTGAGGGGCGGCATGGGGTGGCTCGCCAGGGGCCTGCGCTACTGGGAGGGGTGGTGCGGGTGGTTGCACGACTTGGTGTTCGATGTTGACAAAGTCGGCATTGATATGCAGTACCATTGTGGGTAACTGAAGAGAGTGGTCAGCATACCAATGCATTGATGTGTTAGCTTAAATACCCAACATCGCGTGAATGTTGGAATTCTGCCCGCCGTCTTCGCATATTCGCCTCGGGATTGCTCCTACTCCATCTCCAGTCCATACACAACATATTCGGTCAGTCCGATTCGCCCGGTTCGCCTTCGATGCGACCGTATGAGTTGGTGAGCGTATCTGCTCGCTTGCGTCTGACTGACACTTCTAGGGTTCGATTTGAGTCGTCCTCATCGACGTGGTGGATTGGATGGTCGGTAGGTCGCCTAGGGTCGATGACGGGTGGTTGGGATAGCTCAGATACGCCCGTCATCTTGCGTTTGTACCGTTCGTGCCGACTCTCTTCGTCTCCAGCTAGCGTCTTCGTATCGAGTTGTTTCGACTCGAGACGTGCGCCGCTCGTCGCACCATCCTTTCCGCCTCGTCTCCCATTGTATCCGGCGCTGTCGCCATCGTTTTGGCGGCTCTCAACGCCTCCTGGCCCGGTATCTCGACACGGCGCGTTCATTTCGACGAAGCGTGCGTTCCCGTCGCTCCTGTGGCATTCAATCGTATTTGGCGCTGTCAACAACCTTTTGGCGGTTCCAATCGACCTCGACGCCTCAAGGACGTTCCTGGAGGCTCTTGGACATCGCCTGGTATGGCCGTTTCTCGGACGCGTTCTGACCCGTTACACATGTTCTTCGGCACGTCTCGATGGTCCTGATCACGTCCTGATACCGCTGGCGTGTCCGCTTTGTCGTCCGGCTCATCTCGAGCCCTCTCAGGTGACTCCTGCGCCGTGACCTTTCCCTGACGCGTTCTGATGCGGTTTGCAGCTTCTTCGGCTGCTTCCCAGCGTCCTCGTGGTGCTGCGACGCTCCCAACGTGTCCGTCTCAGCTCTGGTGAGTCTGACTTCAAAGCTCGCTGACTTTTCTCTCTCCCCCTCGAGTTCGACGCTCGGGGGTTCATTCAGTCGTTCTGCGGCTTCATCTGGCGGTTTGGGTGGTGCTGGCGGTTCAGGTGAGTCCTTTGGCGTAGTCCCAAGTCGTTCTGGACGCTGACGTGACTTGCTCGTAGCTAACGGCGTTAGCGTGACTCGTATCGAGCCACCCCTGGCACCGTTCGTTGCGCCGTCGTCACCACTGCTTCGTCCATCGACCTCATCACCTCCCTGGACTTCAGGTACGTCTGTTGTACCTCCCGCCTCCATTGTGGCGTCCGCGTCATCGTCCGACTCGACCATCGCACCCGCGCGATCTCTGGACGTGATCAGTGCGTTTGAGCCATCCGTCGATTGGTGATCGACGTCGTGGCCTCACAAGCCATCTGCAACGATACTTGGTATGTCCTGACCTTTTCTGTGCATGCTCTGACGCTCCTCGTAGTCGGCCGACTCGACCGTTCGAGTGGTCGCGGTCTCGCCCCCTGGCTCGACCTGGACGTCCGCGGGGTCTGTGGTCTCGATGTGGAACTCGTCGGGCTTCCCTGGTCGACGTTTTTCGTCGCTGTCATCACCCATCGCCTCTGCGCCCTCTGTAGACACTCTCAACGCCCTCAGCTCGACCTCCTCGACCCTCAGCTTGCCGCCTCGCTCCCTCCTGCCCTCAGGCTTGTCGGGCGGTTCTGTGTGTGCGTCTGGATGACCCTCGTCGTCACCCGTCACATCCATAGCGTCTCTCGGCGGTTTTCTTGGCCCCCGTCAACTCGGCGTCTGGGTAGTCGCGCGACACGCTCCATGCGGTCGCGCTGGTTGTCAATGGGTCCGTCTCGCGCATGGTCAGCCCAGTGCTGCCGTCGCTCGATTGCCCTGTGCACTCCCCCTCGAGCAGCATGCTCTGGGGTGTATTTGGTACGTATGTGGGTTGCGGTCGAGCTTGGCTCGCCGCTTTCTTCGTATTCCGAGTCCATTTGTTCGCTCGCTGACGTCCGACGTTGGTCGTTACGACCGTTTCGTCGGCCGTTCTGACCTTGTCGACCTCGTCGCCAGCTCGTTCCTCGAGCGCCCGGTCTTGTGAGTCGTACGACGCGTCCACTGGCCTTGTGGGCCCAGCGCATGTTGCGTTCGGGTTCGCGGCGTCAGCGGTCTCTTCATATCGATTACCATAACATCTTTATGGGAGCGCGAGGTCGCCGGCCGTGTGCGCCGTTCTTGTAATATGGTTTTATGGTGATCGCAAAAAGCGATATAGATTATCCAGCGGATGGGAGCTCCTGCCGGTTAGATATAACGCTCGCCAACCGAGATATAACGCGTCGGAATGTTGTGACTGTTCGTGTTCGAGCTGGATTGTCTATCCCGCCCACCCGCAGATGTGTCTCAAACTGCTATTCCATCGGCATAACGCCGAGGATACCCGGTTAGTGGCGTGGCGATGGCAGTCGTGTGCCAAAGAACGGCGTAGTCCATGCCTTCAAGATAGGTGTTGATGTTGAACAGCTAACCTGCAAGACAGACAGGATTAGAAATCAACAGCAGCTAGCGCTGATGGTCTTGGTCATTAGCTTCTTAATGAACAAAGGCGTACCGAAATTGTCATTGGCAAAGAGGTTGGTGCATAGGTTGAAGCGCATCCTGCCCGACGACTTTTTCTCGCCGTCGCTCCTCCCTTCGCGTGCGTGCCCGCTAGTGCTATTGGACTATGTACAGGAGCTGTTGCCCAAGCTACACGCGCACCTCGTCGAACTGGGCGTGGACCTGGCTGCGACCTGTTTTTCGTGGTTCTTGTCCTTGTTTACGGATTGTCTGCCGATCGAGGTGGGTCTCTTCCGTTCCATGCGATATGACACGATATGCTTATGCGGACGCGCATACAGACGCTTTTCCGAGTCTGGGACGTCTTTCTCGTCGACGGGCTCGACGTCCTCTTTCGCATCGCCCTCGGGATTCTCAAAGGCAACGAACAAGAACTCGTGCAATGTGAATCGATCCCGGCGGTCTATGTCGCGTTGGAGAACTTGCCGACGCGGATGTGGCAGCCGGACAAGCTGTTGCAGGTATGTGTGTCGTTGTCACGTGTCGTGTGTTCAACGTTGATTTGATGACGCGTTAAATGGCGTGTAGATGGAGCTCGAGTTGAGGGCGACGATGACGCACGGCGAGTTGGTGCGACGGCGCAAGGTGCATGTGGAGAGGTTGCAACAGCTCGTGCCGGGGTCGTGACCCGTCCTTGAACGTTGAACGTTTGAACGCTGGGACCCACTGCGTACCATGTTCGTCAGAGAATGGACTGACTTTCATTCTTTTTTCTTGACTCGTTCTCCTCTCAT
>JBBPJQ010000578.1:0-20575 GCA_038088795.1 Boletus rex-veris
TATTAGACCCATAGAAATGTCATCAAATCTATATGAGTGAATAAAATTGAAATAAATTGCTAGAAATTCTGAATAAATTAGGGGTGATAGTACTAATTAGGAAATGTGGCTGTACACCAGTTGCAACTGGTTTGGAGCTGGCACATTCATCAACAGTGTTGTTCTTGCTGTCATGTGGTGGTCTCGCCAGTGTCGTTGTCATTGTCGTTGTCGAAATAGTGGTGTTGCCAAGGCTGTGTTGTGAGTTGGCACATCTGAGTCTGTCGATGGGGTTAGTGGCATTGCCGTCGTCAGTATCATTGTGAGCTGGTGCATTCGTCGACAGTGTTGTTCTTGCCATCGCATGATGGCATCAACAGTGTCATCTTTGAGTGTGTGCATTGGATGACAAGGGCAGTTGTGTGGGGTACAAGTGATGGATGATGTTGGTGAGTGGTAAAGTGGTGCACACATTATGGGCAGACTTGTGAAATTTTTTAAGGTGAGTCGGCCAGCATGCAGGTGCTGGCTGCCAAATATGGCAAGTTCATCCACCTCGCTCATTCAACATTCAACATTGAAATGTTCAGCTGC
Organism: Boletus rex-veris; assembly: GCA_038088795.1. Taxonomy (NCBI): domain Eukaryota; kingdom Fungi; phylum Basidiomycota; class Agaricomycetes; order Boletales; family Boletaceae; genus Boletus; species Boletus rex-veris. Next base: position 574 of record JBBPJQ010000578.1, read on the forward strand.
TGAGGATAAAGGTAAGTCACATCATTAATCATCAATGTTATATAACTCATTACTGTTGTTTTACTAGCAATTTCCCTCACCCCAGCACAACAACGATGAGTTGATGACTCAGTGCCATCAACAACACTGTCACATTGGACAATGCGTGTGCAACTGCATGCCTAGAGGACACCTGGACACAGTGACAACAACAGTGACAAGGCTATCAAACAGTGGCACCACAGTGACAACAACAACAACAACACCACCACCACCACCACGGCGACAGATGATGATAATCTGACTATGTCATTTCAAGCCCGATCACTCATCCCAACCATGTCATTTTAAGTGCAACCACTCGTCTCCCTCTTCCACCATGTCCATTTGAGCACAACCGCTCGTGTCCCACCTCCACCCGGCCTTTTCAAGCACAACTGCTCATGTCCCACCTCCACTGTGTTCTCTCAAGCCCAATCACTCATTCCCACCCATCCACATCCATTCAAGCGCAACTGCTCACGTCACCCTCTACTATGTCATTTTAAGCCTGATTGCTCATCCCAACCATGTCAATTCAAGTGCAGCCGCTCATCTCCCTCCTCCACCGTGTCCATTCAAGTGCAACCACTCGTGTTCCACCTCCACCCAGCCTTTTCGAGCCCAGCCACTCGTGTCCCACCCAACCATGTCAATTCAAACCACCACCACACATCAACACCACCACCACCACCACCACTGTGCCCCCACATCAACGACAATGACACAAATGATGTTGTGTCACTGCCACCGCTGCCACCGCACCCCCACATCAATGACAACGACACCGACAATGTCATGTCACCACCACCACTGTGCCCCCATGTTGATGACAACAACACCACCGTGTCAACACCACCACCACAACTGTGCCCCCATGTCAACAAAGATGACGCCAATGACATTGTGGCACCACCACCGCCGTCGCGCCCCTGCATCGATGACAACAATGGCACAGTGGCACCACTTGTGCCACTGAAATTACAATGACGATAATGCCATGTCACCACCACCACCACCACCGCGCCCACACATCAATGACATTGTGTCACCACCACCACCACCACCACCACCACCACTGCCACACCCCCATGTCAACGACGACGACATTGTGTCACCACCACCACCACCACCACCACTGCCACACCCCCATGTCGACAACGATGACACTGTGTCAACGCCACTGCCGCCACACCCCCACGTTGACAACACTGTGTCAACATCACTGCTGCTCCCCCATGTCAACGACAACAACACTGTGTCACCACCACCACCACCACTGCGCCCCTGCATCAACAACAATGGTGATGGCACAGTGGCACCACCAACGGCATGTGATGACTGCCATGAGCTCTTGACAGAATGAGAGCACATGACAGTCACCAGACGTTGTTGCCCCCCCATGGGTATGGGTCACCACAGGTACAGGTATCATTGTGGGTCATGAAATCATGACCTGTACCCATACCCATAGGTACCCGTGCTGTTCCCTAAAGTCTACCATTGCCAACTACTACTAGTATGTTCTGATGTTACAGTAGTAGTACTAGTACTTGCCATTATTGTACCCTTACTTTGCTACTTAAACACTTGTTTATCCAAATCGAGACACAGGGCCTGTTGTAATCGAATGTAACCATTGACAAGCATTACTTATGTCACTTACTGCTGCTGGCATCACTTACCTACTTGATGAGAAAAACTAAGTTCAGTCAAGTTTGACCAAGGAATGTGCACATTTGCTGATGAGGTAGAAATGCACAATATGTACTAGCTATGGTAGTTTATGTTAGTTAGATGGTGCATTATGACAAGAAAATTGCTCACCCATGCAATCTCAGGGGCTACAATATATGTAGGCACCTCTCTCAGCTCACAAATGGTCACACTCTCAGCTGGTAGTGCCATCTTGTCTAAGGCACTGCACCACCATGGACAGGTAATGTCATACAATGACCTTTTCAGCAGAGAGGTGAAGTGGTGGTTTCTGAACCAGGTGGTGTTGCTGTTTGCTGCAAATTGGTGGAGCAGGTTGCAACCTTTCTCGACAGAAAATGTCATCTGCGAGAGAAAGGCCCTCATTTCATTGGGCATCATGTTGAGCTGTATGATCCCCAGATCTTTGTCGTCCCCAATGCTGAAGGATTGCATCCGGCTACACATATCCTCTCAAGATGTGCATACCACCTTGTCCAGCTGCAAAGTTGAATGAGCCTACCTAGTCGTTGTAAATGATGTAAACTTACATGGTGTCGCATCTGCTGGCAGAACACTGGTGACTTCCAAGATATTTCCATGCTGCCGGTCTCAGTGGATGCTGTGGACGGATCAATTAGTTATAGCCAATGAAAACGACGAGTGCACTACCTGATTTGAGCCTGAATGGACTCTGCGCAACCCGCAACATGCTGGTTGTGCGCAGATGTTTGAAAACACCCTCAGGGATTGAAGAGCCCATCGGGTTATGCTTGACATGTTGAAACATCAGGTGGGATAACTCCACAAGGACTCAGCCCCAGACAGGTGCCTCTCCCCCATGGTGCAGCTGCTGCTGAAATGTGGACTCAGCACAACAGGGATGGGTAGCCAGCTCAATATTCAGAACTAGGGCCAGCCTGACCTGGGCATCTTGCTCAGCAGGTGGCTTTGCACAGAGGACTTTAAGAATTTCATTGACAGCGTTTGGATTGGCGGATGCTGAGGAACCTCTGTTTGCGTGATTGCTGAGTTTGAGAACCCATGTGGTGCCTACTGTATCGCCTGCAGGTTCATGTTCAGTTTTCCAGGTGAGCGGATCGGTGAGCCAGTCTTGCAGCTCGTCGTTCAGGCTGGTATGCATGGTAAGTACACCCAGCAAGGGGCGAGCAGCGCTCCATTCAAATTGATCCTTTTTATGAAATTGCCAGCCAGCTAAGTTCTTCAATCAACGACTCCATATATAAATAAGGGAGACCCTAGGCATCGTGGAGGTTCATTAGGTAATGATGCACAGCGCCCTACCTGGGCATGATTTTGCTCTCCAGAGACCACATTGCAGAGGACAGGGCTGTTTGAAAGGGTGTGACATTCCAGATGAGTTCAGGTCTGAAAAGTGGAAGACACTGGGCGATGTGGGGGGCAGCATGGACAGTCTGTAGGGTGTGGACTTGGCAGTGCCTTGCTGCATACTTGAGCATGTGCATAACTGCTGACCCACAACATCCCAGTCAAGGCTAGACTCACTTCATCGATGCACACTCGCACACCTATCACCCCCTTGGGGTTCTGAGTGTATGAGGAGAGTTACCACAGCTGGCAAAACAGCCGAGTGGCTCAAGCACCTGTCAAGCCACACGTTGTTATTCACCTGGTTAATGTATGCTGCTCACGATGGATTCATGGCGTCATCGCCCCACATGTGTCTCACCCATAGTGCATTTCATGCTGAACAGGGACTGTTTCAGGTGCCCCAAGTGAAAAAGAGGCCCAAGGCACGTTGGTTCTATACCAGCATCAATGGCGACGTGGGCTCAATAGCCAACATGCGCCCTCTTACTGTTTTCTGAGGATCCCGCTGCCAGAGAAGACGAACCCATTTGAAAAGGCATGGTTTTCCAAGTGAGTCAGATGGCGGCCTCGCATGTGGCATAGCTGACTCGGTGTGCTCTTATGCAGGCGTGGCTGCTGGACTATAGATTTCCCTCAATACTATTGCTGTTCAATGGGAAGAAGTTGGCCTCTGTGTTCGGTGAGTGAAAGGGCATTTTCTGGACTTGGACGTGCATCCTTTGTCATCCAAGTCAGGGTAGTGATAGCAGCGCATCAATGCCATGGTAATTAGCCCAACAATATGGGGTGAAAAGTGTGCTAGTGGGTATCACCACCAGTGATGCGCCATTGATATACATCACAAAAATTGCAAAATTAAGATATTTCCTGACAGGTGGCGGAGTGTACAATGATGGACAAGCATAGTGTTAGCGCAAATCACACCTGTAAAATATATTGTTACTGAGGGTGTGGTCATATGGGACTATCAGCATCAACACTTCAAGACAATCAGTCCGATCATCTACTGCGACAATGACATATCATGGAACCCATATGTTCATCCATTTGGCCTTGTTCACCCCAACAAATTACTCTGCATCTTGGCCGTCGCCCCTTTATCTCCAACCACCATGACCATGACCTTCTCAAGAGTCAGTCTGCCTCAACCTCGTACCAGTCACCCTGTTCAGTGGACTATTCAAGTCCCAACACAAGAATTAAGACTCTGGGTATCCATGCAGTAGTAACTGGCAGTGTTGTCACTGCCAAGGTCTGATTTGGTGTGCATATGGGCTGCTTTTGAGGTTTGGTGATCTTCTAGCATTCTCAGTGACAACATCAACAACACACCACCCTTGCCCACCCTTCCTCTCGAGTCCCCTCAGGCTCATCCTGATGATGACACAACAACAATGGTGCTGGTGACAACCCAGACACTGGCGATTCATTGTCGCCAATGGGCCATCAGGCCATCTCACCCTCACTCACCTCGCCATGATGAGGTTGCACCCTCACTGCCCTTCGGCACTGTCTTCATCAAGGATGGTGAAGTCCTTTGCACGGGCACAATGGGAGTGTACTTTTCTTTCTTTTCTTGGCGGTGAAGGACTAGCTGTAATCAATTTGGAGGGTGGTTCTATCACACCTGCACTTTTTGAATCCATTTTTGTCCATTTGGGGTAAGCTACCCTATGTTGGATGGTACTAATTTAGGTAATGGGGTGCCCATGCCCCATCCACGTCCCTGATCCTTTGAATGCACTGGAGAACCTATGCTAGTGTCTACAGGGGCTTCACTCGGCCTTCAGGAGATTGCTGCCGAAGCGATCACTGTGGATGGCACTGTCTTTGACCCACTGCAGGGGTCCATCCCAGTAGTCCTGGGTACAGGTAGTATTATATATACCATGGATGGTCTCATGTTCAAAACTTGGGATGCTCTGTGAGGCGCCTATCCCTGCAGAGTATACTAAACCTGCTGACGCATCCTGTGGAAGAAATGCTTATTGGTCTGGTGTGTCAACCGCGATCACATCACCAATTTCGAACGGTTTACTAGGCGGTTTGGGCACTTACTTCTCACTTGGGGTGAAATACATGTTGGAAGACAGTGCTGTGCTCAATGATGCCACTGCTGTTCACGCTACTGTGGCACACCAGGATTGAGGACCAAGCGTGAGCACACAGATAGTGGCTCTCCACCATCTTCTGTTGGATCTATACACTGGTGAAAGAGGTGTGTTGTTTGAAGCCATTGTCAAGGTTTCATCCACTATTCTCTTGGGAAACCCTGGGTCTGACGTGAACACACACAGGAAGAATTGCCTCTGGTTATCAGTGTGAAGAACACCAACATCATGGCCTGTCTTTTCAAGCTCAAGCAAAGAGGTTGAGGCAGTCTTGATCAAAATGACCCTCATAGGTGCAGGCAAAGCACACCCAGTTGCTGCGGAGTTCACACCATCGCTCCATTAAAACAAAGCAAGACTCAACACTGACACACCCCATCGGCCCAGGCCCAGTGATCTCTACTATGACATTTTTTTTGGTTACTCATCGATCTGGGTGTAGCACAGTCAACAGATCTGATGGTCCTACTTGTTGCTCTCTCATGCGTTCAATGTTCTTAGACATTGCTTCAACATTCTGTGCCCTCTCTCAGTGCTCATTGCCTGGTGCCATGGTTTTCTATCTCTTCAATCACAATACTCCGAGTCCCTGTGCCAGTGTCTCCACTTGTCTACCTGTTACCCACATGTGGGTCAATTGGTGGACGAGGAGTTGGGATTGGGGCGGGGGGGCACTTGTACTGCAAGGCATTCAATCCACCATTTAATATCCTCCTGTGTGCCTTTGAGTGGCGTGTGTGGAACGAAGGGTTTGTGCCTGAATATGGTCAACATCGCCTCAAGGTTGGCGAGATACAGACATCCTTCGGGAATGATTTGTGATGCATACGTCAACTTGCCGAGCAGCTTCCAGACCTCGTGCAAGGTGTGTGTTCTCTGGGCTGACCATTCCTGGAGGGATGATAAGTATTTGTGACGTTTTGCTTCACCAAGTGTCACTATTCAGTGTTCTAGGTCCCAGGTGAAGCCAATGAAGGTGGGCATAGACGAGAACAGGATATCCTTGGATGGTTCCCATGGTATGCCTAGAATGTTTGAGATTCTGTCCACATCTGATAGGTCATACATGTATGGGTGTGTGCTGTTTCTGGTCGCCATGAAGTCATGCAGGGGAAAAACACAGTCTTCGTCATATTCCTCCGTGGAACCGTCATGCAATGTTTCGGCCTTGAAGCAGAAGCGACTGCCCTGGACGGAAGGACCTCCCTGTGCAGCAATGTGCCTGGCCATGTTGTGAAGGGCCTCATTGTACTGTTGCAAGTGTATTCTAAGGATGCAAATGAATAAGTGGTCGTCTACCCATCATAGAATAGGCTCGATGCCAGTGAAACACATGATGTCAGCGCCAGTGCTTGTGACATCACCATATATGCCCCCAGATGGGGTAAAACTGAAGCAGAGTGCTGTATCTATGACAAATTGTGAATCTGACAAACGAACTACTAGGCCATGCCATTGTGATGGATGTATGGGGATGGTATGGTAAGTTTCGGCCACATCTCTGACTGTGCCTTGAGAACCCAGGGGGAGAGAGGATAAAAGCAGAGATACTATGGAAAAAGTACTGTAAGGGGCTGAAAAGTCGTCTGGGGACATGCACAAATTTATGGATTGTATTGATGAGGATCCTCTCAAATGTGAGAGGTCCTGAATCATGTAGTATTTGCCTGGTCATCCAGGCTTTGGGATTAGGGATAGTGGGGAGATTTGGAAATGTCCAAGAGTGTATTGTACTTCGGATGCGGTTAGTGGACCTATGTAGCGGTGTTTTGTGAATTCCTTATGTACAATGTTGTCGAAGATTGTTTTGTATTGGACTATGGATGGGTGATTAGGGGGAGCAAAGGTTTGAGATAATGGGGGCATGAAAGCACGGAAACCATATGTTAATCCCTCTATAAGGTTGGGGTATCTGGGCGTTAGGCCTGCTCATGAGAGGAAATCCTCCCAGGCATCTGGTTTATAGGGCATTGTTGCCACTGTGCAGCTGCGCTTTAGGGCATTTCTGAGCACCATGGCTTGGGCTGCCACAGCCAAAACAGGTGTGCTTAGCATTGTTGTGGGGTCGGGAGCAGCCTTGTGGCTTTTGCCAATCGTGGCACAGGATGTCTCCATTGGGGTCAATGAGATGCCCTTCTGGAGAGTGTCTGGTGTATGCTCATGATCTGTCCCAAAGGAATTCGACAGTGCAGTTGTTGATGTCATGGGGGTGACGCCCAAGGCAGGAGGGACATGCTGATTTTGATCACAAGGTGTCTCGTGATGAGTGTTTCTGGGGGGGCTTTGAGTCCAGGTATGGACGAGCTGGTTTCTTGGCTGTCCTGTTAGAGCTGCAAAATCGCTGCAGTGGGGGGGACATGGAATGTGAATTGCAACGATGTTCACAGACATAGTCAGCATGAGTGGCATATGAGCAATGTGCTCGGGAAGGGGCTGATGTTAGGGACACCTGTGAGATCATGAGCTCTCCACCTGGATGATGAGCATGATGGAAGGTGTCTGTGAGAACATCACTGAGAGGCCAGTTGGGGAAGAAAGGTGGGGTGGGAGACAAAAAGGGTAGAAATCTGGTTAGTGCATGCTCGATGCCATGAAAATGGGCTACTGACCTTGCCTAGCATAGCATCATTGACTTCCGTGACAACATGCTGGAGCAGGTTGTTGTTGATGATGGTGATGTTGAATGCTGTGCCCAATTTAAGCTTGTTGTGCCAGTGCCTTCTGGTTTTGGCTGTGTATGTGGCAAGAATGCTGTCACCGTGCCGTGTGGACATTCGGAAAGGGTGGCATTCTAAATTCCAGAAGAATTTGAACAAAGCTGAGATGTGCTTCTCAGGCCAGTCTGCCTCCTTTAAGTGCTCAAGATACAAGGTGCGCACCTGGAGCATGTCCATGAGGGATAGATCATGGTCGGCTTTGGCATACTTGGAAGCCTTGACCAAAGCCATGGGGTGTAGTGTAAGGACCTCATTGGTGGAGAGCAGGCTGAACATATCATCTGCCTGCAAGTGTGCTTGTTTTGTGGCTTCGAAACACCCTTCTTTGGTGAAATACCATAATTCTACACACTCATATGCTGCTATCTTTTGGAGGGCGAATTGGGATGGCCGACATGCGATGACATTGGGTGGGGGTGCGTCCTCTTCGAAATCTCCAATGGTTGGCTTCTTCTTGTCCTGCGCCTGCTTGGCAGGGTTGCCCGGGTCCCCTGCTGCTTCCGGCTGTTCTGGCTCACATGCCTGCTCCTGACGTTCTTGTTGGGGAATGGCTGGCAGCTCGCATGGTGGGGGGATTTCGGGATGAGCTTGCCACCAGGTGTTTATCAGGTACTGGATGACATGTTCCTCATCCCAGCCGAAAACCCCCATGAGCTCCTCGTGCAGTGGGAGGGCATCTACCACTGCAAAATCTGGTATGGAATTCAGAGGTGGATCCATGTTGAGAAAGAGTGACTGGAGAGTGAAAAAGAAAGAATAGGAGAGCGACTGGGTGTAGGGAGTGACTAGAAAAGGGAGGAGGTGCAGTGAAATGCTGTGTGATGAAGCTCGAGGACAAGCTGTGGTCGGTGATGAAGCCAGTGTGAGAAGCTCGAAAGAAAGAAGTGTGGGAGCTACCTTGCCTGCTGGTCCAAAGAACTTATGTTGCGGCTATGCTTGTGTCTCACCTCACCATAACATGCACAATTGTGCCAGAGACTCCATACATGTCCATCAGCTTGAAATAACTAACTTGAAGATCCGAGCTGGCCATACACACAAGTCCAAAATACTCATTCCTGTGGTACTGTTATTTTCTGAAAAGAGAACAGTAAAAAAACGACCTACCAATCAGACCCAGTGCCCATGCTAACGTGACGATGTCATTGGTCATGACCAAGAGGTGGCTTCAAGTTCCATATCGTCTTGAAGCACGAGGGTTGGAAAAAAAGGTCACACGACAGGGAGCAACCTGCTAACCTAAGCACATCCAAGGGTGTCTGGAATCTGTGCTAGCTGTGCACTGACTCTTCCCATGAGCATGCAACAATAGTAAAATAAGCCAGTGTCATGTTCAGATGGGCTGCATGCGATATGATGGCACAAAGACTTCCATTTGCTGATAATCAAACCATTTTGGGGCTCTGCCTTGTATCTGCCCCAGTTCAGGAAAAGTGAACTTGGTGTAGTGTTTCCTCCACTGTGCATCTTTTTCTAAAATTGCTGCTAGAGTATAGCCTGCATGGATAGATGAGACGACTCTGCATACCAGATAGTAAGGTCTAGATCCTTATGGGATTCAGCAGTTGACAGCAATAAAATAAGTGACAAATCTTGATAATGGTGATCTATTACTTATAGGGTTGAAGTCAGCAAGTTCAAGAACAATGCCACTTGCAGGATCAACTGGCAAAGTGTGACAGTGAGCTACATATACTTGAGTTGATCAGCTTACAAGCCCCACAACAAGGAAGAGTCTGCGTGACCTCTTTGACAGTGTCATATCAAGAGGGTACTTCAAGGAAAGCACCATCCTCTGAGCTCGTTGGGACCACAAAGCTAACTGAGCAGTCGCCACCGCCACAAGACAACCAAGATTGCAGGATACACAATTGATAATGAAAGCATCTTGGATGGGTTCTAACTTCTGATCAGCTATCTCAGATACTTATGGTCACTTGTGAATGCTGCCTTGCATCGGCAAAAACCTTGCTTGACACTTGTTTGTGTTCATTTATGGAATCACAAAAAAGGAAGGAGTTTCCCTTGTGCTTCAAATGACCCAGGAGAAACCTTGTCAAGCAAGGTAATATCTCATAGAAAGCATCATGTTTGGCAAGGTACGCTTCTGGTGATACAATGTGGTACAACAAGTTGACGACTGGGGTTGCATTGGCTCAAATATGATACATATGTCGTGTCCATGCAGTTTCAGCAAAGTATGTCGATGCTGGTCTCTTGTTATCTCTTATCTGTTGACCGTCTTTTCCCCCCAGAACATCCCTGCAACATGCGGGTCTTAATCCAAACCACATGATTCAAGTCCTGCATGCAGGACTTCGTGACATTGCCATTCAAGAAACCTTCTTTTTGATCCCACATGTCAACAGGGACCGTGTGCCATTTCCCACTCAGTTTGTCAAGATTGTACTACTCTCGTAAGTAGCAGTGTTGTCTCTGTCGTCATTGTCTTGACTGGGTATGGGGCACATGGCCAGAGCTTTCACATTTCCATTTGATATATCTCTGTTGCGGGCACCACCAAGCCATTGTATGTAGAGTGAACACGAGTACATTACAACAAGGTGGGCATCCGCTCCCCCTGTTTTGCATCCCATACTATGCAACTCTGTCTCATGATCACACCCCTGAAACATCTAGCATCGCGAAACAGTTGACCTTTGCCAAATTCTCAAGCATCTATGCAAACGGTGCCTCCTAACAGCCTACCAATTCATCCTCGCTCATTCCCAAATCCAATTCATCCTCGCTCATTCCCAAATCCAATTCGAACATCGCATTGTCACATCACTGCATGCCACCCTTGTTCTCCAAGGAAATTGGGATGAGGCCGAGACACTCCTCACCCAAGCCTTGTCTGCCAGTCTCTTCCAATCTTATCTCCAATCCTGCCAGCCACACGCCCAGTGGCAGCATTTACATGGCATCGATGCAGATGGCGATGCTCCCACCCAGGATTCTTCAGTTTACGATATTCAGACTGAACAATGGCCTGTCATCAGTCACAACACCGCCAATGAAAAGAATGGACCCATCACACGGAGTTGTCATAAGATGGTTTTTGATACCAAGTCGGGTTCTATCTACCTGTTGGGGAGGCTAGGGGGTGGTGACATGATGCCTGCAGGACTGGAGGATGAGGAGGCATTGAGACACACTGGGAAGTGGGTCGCATCGAGGCAGACAGTGTATTGTTCTGAATTTTGTAGGTATCACACGAGGGGATTGAATGTGGGAAAGTGGGTCTGTTGTCATTTGATATGGTGGTGAGTAGGTCTTGCACGTGGTGATGACAGTCAGCGCTCATGGCCACCAATGCATAGAGTTCAGGGGGTCCACTGCTGATATTCAACCATCAGATGGTGATGGACTGCAATGCGCAGGTACTGTATGTCTCTGGGGGACGGGTGGTCAGTGGCGATTGGGACTCTCCAAAACACTCGGGGTTGTATAGTTATAGCATTCGGACGAGCAAATGTAAATTGCTCCAGTGAGTTATCACACCCATCTTTTGATTGTCTTGACATTGATCCCAATCTCACTCTACAGTCCCGTCCAATCCCTGTCCTCGCCAACACCCCAACCACCCCCCTTACCCCACTTTGGACAATCAATGGTCCTCGACCCACTCACTCACACACTCTTCATTTTTGCAGGTCAACACAATGACAAGTATCTATCGAATATGACATCATGAGAAACACTGTATCAGAACTGTTTGGCAACTTCAGCATGGGCGGTGGCCCTGATGCATATTTTACACAGAGGGCGGTGGTGGATCCTAGGTTAAAAGAGGTCTATGTGTGCATGTCTTTGTTGGTGAATGTACACCAGTCGGACGTGCCAATGGGGATGTAGGTTTTATAGGTTGATGTGGGCACAACAGTCGTCGGTGCTATGCTCGGATGCCTGAATTGGGTGTATTGGTATATGAATCCACCTCAACCAGAAGAGTGGATGCAGATTCTACCCGAGGTGGTTTCCAAGGCATTCTCCAGTAGCGAGAATGGTGATGATGGTGCTCATGAAAACAGGCTTGGCAATGACAGCAAGTGGGAAAAGGACCAGGGACAGAGTGAGCCATTAGTGCCATTGCCTAGGTATGCACATCAGGTTGTGTACAATGAGCAGATGAAAAAGGTGTATACACATAGTGGAAATGTGGGTGAGGGGAGGGGCTTGGTGGTGAGGAAAAGGAAAACAAGGAGGTGAGGGTAGGGGGTGGTGTGGGTGCAGGTGCAGGTGTGGGTGTGAGTATGGGGATGAGAGGCGAGGATGCAGAAGGCGCGGGTGGGGATGGTGCTGGGAACAAGAATTGGACAGGAGAGGTACAAGTGGGGAGGAGGAACAATTGAGGTCCTGGCATGAGGGAGACGAGGTTGGATGGTTTCTGGGTGATGAACCTTGTGAGGTGAGTGCTCATGTTTGGCAACCCCTCAGTTTCTGATGTACATTGGCGGGTAGGGCTGTGCCAGAAGAGGTCATACAACAGGCGAAGTATATCATTTGGCGGCAATGGTGCAGGACTTTTCTTGGACATTGTAGACATTGCTCATATCAATATAGGTTTTGTGAGATGTGCAAAGAGCAACCTGCCGTCAAGGCACTACATTATTTACAACCCAATGTCTCGGATGTGGTTGATCACACCAACCCCAAAGAAATGACTTAGAGCGTATTTTAATCACCTCTCACACATTTGTTGTCACCAAATGCAATGCTCTCAAAGTCTGTCGGGGGCATGGAGGCATCTGTACCTGGAGCAGTGTCCTCTGAGTCAAAGTCGATGAGTGTTGAAACTTGACATTAATGCTGTTGAATGCAAAGAATGTGAACGTGAACTGCCCAAGAAGTGATCGAGGTCGAATACCCTTGATGACTCAGAGGTGTGGATGAATGTGATTGATGGAGAGGACGAAAATGTGCCAGCAGCTTCGCCTGCACCTGCATGCGAGTTGATGCATACACCAACATGTCCACCAATGCAGGCTTGTGAGCCTGTGCCGCATACATGGGCACCTGGAAAACGCGGTTGGGCAGTGTTGTCAATGAATGAGGATCCTTTGGAGGCACGAATGTGTGCTGAAGCTGATGGAACAGGCACAGTGATGGTACAGTCGCCCAGGTCGGTGTCAACAGAGAGGTTCAGTCAGAGGACAGAGGTGTTTGAGTGATTGCTAGAGTTTATTGGGGAGGAAGGGAGTGGATTTGGTCAATGCAGAGGATGAGTTGTAGAGGTCGTCGACTCAGGCACTGTTTGTCTGCTGGTACAGTGCACATTCATGCTGTTTACAGCAACTTACTCAAACTGGTCTTGGACTATTTTTGACATTTGAGAAAAAAAGGTTGGTGTGCAGTAAAGGTACTATGGTGTTGACCAGGAGCAACATGCAAAGTAAAAAGTCCAATGCAATGGAGCGACTTGCAGTGTTATCACCATTGGAGGGCAGTTGAGGGACAAAAGGAGGTGCAGATCATCTCTAGGTGGCACAGTGGAATTGGATGATCATGCAAGAATGCTGAGAGTAGGGACATATGAGGGTGGCCATGAGGGATGGGGCCAGCAGCATCCCTGAGTGTCGAAGTTGCATGCTTGAGATCGCTCAGCTCCCCGAGGCTGTTCAGACCACTTGGCTTGTCAGGGTGGCCATGAGGAATGAGGTCAATGGCTTCCCTGTGTGTCAAAAATGACATGCTTGAGATTGCTCAGCTCACCGAGGTGCTTGACAAGATCTTGAAGGAGGTCCCAAGGTTGTTTAGACAACTCAACTTGCAAGGGTGTCCATGAAGGGTGAGGTTAACAGAATCCCTGAGTGTTGAAAGGGCATCCTCGAGATCACTCAGCTCCCGAGGTGATTGAATTGCCACAACAACACCAAACCAAGATACCCTAGTCCTGCACAGTACCTGTTATAAGTCACAATGACACTGACGATGGCAATTCCACCAACACCACCGACTAACATGTCAACTCACGACACAGTGACACCACCATTTCAATGATGACAAGAACAAGAACGACACTGGTGATGCCACCACACTACACATCAGCAAACTAGCCTTCTACCAGACAGAACTGGACAGAACTGCCCTGTCTGTTGCCCTTTACAGAAGTCTCTAGTAAGGTTCCTCACTGGCTAGACCTGGGCTACACTTGGACAGACTCTTCCATTCTGGACCAGACTGGGAAAAACATGTTGCTGGTGATTCAAAAGAGATCATGGACAGAACTGCCCTGTCTATACATGCCCTTTACAGAAGTCTCTGGCTAGATCTGGGCTGCACTTGGACAGACTTTTCTATTCTGGACCAGACTGGGAAAAACATGTTGCTAGTGATTCAAAAGAGATCTGGTCATTCCCAGTATTGATAGAGTTTAACAAACTGTACTAGGCACTGACCAAAACTCAATCAATTGTGACATGTAACATACAAATCGGGACTAATGAAGATCAACATTGAAACCACTGCTCACCACCCCCACAAATTTGTTGCACCACCACTGTATTACATGAGTCAGGAACCAAGCACGGCTAATATGAAACACACCTCCCATGTGCCCACTTCTTGTGCAGGGTCTTTGTTTTGCCATGGTGGATGTCACTGGAATCACACTTGTCCATAAGCCCAAGGATTTCGGTGTACACAGGGGAGTAGACACCAACTCTGAAGTTGACTTCAGCCTGTCCCGAGACTATCTCATCTAGCACAACTTTGAGCTGTTACCTAATTAGCAGTATTACAAATGGTCAAAGAAATGGTAGGGGACGAACAGCTGTTGCAGCAATCACCACTGTGATTCTCAGGACCTCTTTCGTGAAAACCTCAGGGAATAACTTCGCAATAGACATGGATCCAGCGTAAAAAAAGTTGATTATGAGACCCAAGAGTGCCAGGTGAGCAAGATTGTTGACATGGCCCTGGAAATGACATGAGCAGATCAAATTTAAAAAAGCATTCCTTACCTGGTTGTCATGGCCATCTCTCAGGAAGAGGCCACCACCACCCAAAAGTCGCTTAGCAATTTCGATGTTGTATTCGCGACGATGTTCAGGATTCCATTGGTAACACTGAGTGACCCAGGTTTGTGCCTTTTTCCTCAATGAAGATCGCCAATTTCCCAGGTCTTCCCACAACTGGCAATTGATGAGTATTGGAGCTAATGAAGGGGGGAACAATATCAATCACGTGATTCCTGACGAGTGCTGTGGCCACCAACCTGTGGACTTATATAAGGACCTGTATGGTTCAAAAGGCTTGGCTTACCTTTGGAAATCAACAATCCTCAAGACCACCACTCTGTGATCACTTTGTTGATGTCCTTGATGGCTTTGACACTAAAATTGGCATGTACAGGGAATGGGTTATGAAACGACCTAATATCCTTTCTGTGATAAAATGGTTGTTTGTCTGTGCAGTTCACAGCTATATGGCTCTTGCAATGAGTATGTCTGATTGTCAAGGAGTTCAGCAAGAGAGTAATCACATGAAGAAGGCAAGTTAATGTCTCTGATATGATTCAATGACTATGGGAGGACAAGAGGGAAATGATCAAAGAGAATAAAACTGGGAAATACATGGTGCTAGTGTGAGCCTTTATATACTATGGAGAATGGTGCACAGACCATGCTGTGTATGTCTATAAGTAGTAAGTATCATGGTCACTGGGTACCATGCACGAGTGGCGAGGCAATGATAAGCACTGCCGAGATATAAGTGTCTATTGCTATTGGATAATGAGTAAAGTGAGTTAATCATGAGAGAACATGATGTATGCATGCGGTACATAGCCAATGACATGAGGTGAACACATGGTGTCCATGAGGAGTGTGCATGGGCACAGCCAATAGAGTACAAGGCAATGGTGAGGCTGACTGAGGTGAGTCATGTGACTGAGCACATGACTAGAATGTGACGAGATGTGATACTGGGGATCACGTGACTAGATAAGATAAGATGTGACAAGGCAAGACCACATGTCTTGATAAGATAAGATGAGCAAGTTGGATGAGCAATAAAAGGAAAAGGATAGGGGCAGGGCGAGCGTAACAGGTTAATCGACGCGGCATCGCAATGTGAAATTTGCTTAGCCCGTTTAATAATATCACGTGTTGCTGGGTCATGGTATTGAAGCTGCCATGGCTCAGAGCCCTCCGTGACAGGGCTGATTGTGGTGCTTTGCACAACAGCTTGCGGAGCAGCAAGATTTTCTTGGGACGGCTGGAGTTTAGGATCAGCAGTAGCTGAGGATGGATGTGCAGTAGACATGTTCATCGCAGAAGGGCTTGGAGGTACATTCCTACCAGTCAATCCATTCAAAGTGTCTGATCAATGACCTGGTAAGGTTTGTCAATGTTGAGCAGTGAGTAACTCCGAATTAGTGGGGAGACGAGGGGCATGGTTACATTTGCAGTGTATGGCTAGAACATCCTCTGCCCCTGTCTCATTCACGACATCATGATCGCCTGTGTAGAGAATAAGTTATGGTCCTTCTTGAGTGAGAGAATTACCCCTGGTTGTTTGTGGGTGTACGTGTTGCTTGACAGCTTAACAGGCAGGGTAGGTGAGAACAAATTCTCTGAGTCCCAAAAATACATACCAGGAATCAGTCGTGGTCATGGACATGGGGTAGCAGCTTGAGACTCGGGTGGAGGGTCCTGCCAGCTTTGGTGAGGTACAGAACTGACTTTCGAGCCCACCCCATCGAATTCCTAGCTATAGTCACCTACCGAGCGGCTGTTAGGAGCATCTTAGGACTACAGATATACTTACCCCCAGTTGGTTGTGGGTGTACATGTTGCTTGACAGCTTGACGAGGAGGGTAGGTGAGAATGAATCTTCTGAGTCCCAAAAATACATACCAGAAAATTGTTGATGTGGACATGGACATGGACATGGGTTAGCAGCTTGAGACTCAGGTGGAGGGTCCTGCCAGCTTTGATAAGGTACTTCCAAGCCTGCCCCATCAAATTCCTGGCCATAGTCACCTACCGACAGCTGTTAGGAGCATTCTAGGACCGCAGGTAGGAGACATACCATTTCCTTCATAGAGTGCTCGCTCAGCGAGTCTTTCATCCTCGCTGGGGGAGGCTTCGTCAATCTTTAGGTAACAGATGTTAACTATGCCATGAATGCAAAATCAATCTCACCTGCAGGATGGTTTCTTCATCACCAATGCGAGGAGAGGCAGAGAGACTGTGCCCAGCCCCATCCATGCTGAGAGGTGTGTGGTAGAATGAAGCGGTACATTGCAACCTTGCAGTGGATCAAGGAAGCTCAGGGTCAGGGTCATCAAGTTCATCAGAACGCAATGATTCCAGGATATAATCAGAGGGTCAAGGACCAGACAGATTTTCTGACACTAGTGGATATGTAGATTTGTGGGAAGACTGAGATGGTTGTTGAACGACCTGTGAATAAGTACGTCGATCTGAAGTGGATGAACAGACCGAAGAGGCACGCAACATTAATGCAGTGGAAGCACCAGACGAGGACCTTCTGGAGAAGAGCAAAGTGGGAGGGGTGGAGGTCCAGGATGAAACTGTTGATTTGGGTGGCAAGAAACATTTGTGAGGTGGTGCCTGAGTCGAGGCAAGAGGATTTGGGTCCGGGACTCTGAAACCAAACTGCTCGCCAGGCGCTGCTCTGAAGAAAACAGGCTGTAAAGGGGTCAATGAGGCAGGTGGTTCGTGTCTTTGAGATGAGATGATTGTTGCCATGTTTGACCTGCTTCATGAATTTCCCAAACTGCCTGTGTCTTCAAAATTAGGTGCAATGGGGTTAATATCTTCCCCCTGGGTCACAAGATCCATCTGCGAGGGTCAAACTGAGCGTTCGGTCTGGATTCACTCCAGAGCCTGCAACTGAGCCAACCGACCCCCAGTACCTCTGCTGGTGTGTGCAGAACGTCGTCCACTGGTTGTCTCGGTCTCATTATCTGAGTTTGACATTAGTAGAGGTCTCTACAAGTCAAAGACTTGCCTGGAGGTGAATCCAGTGGTGCTTGCTTGCCCAAGGTTCTCGATTTTTTTACAACTGCAGGAGGTGTCACATTGCTGTCATCCGAGTCGTCGTCATCGTAGATAACCCTACATTTCCCCATTGCTGTCGGAAGATGAGAGACCAAGGAACGAATGCAAGTTTTTGGGCATTTTGAGCTCATTAAGCATGAGGCCAACACATGTTTTTTAATGTCACACAACCTGAGGGTAATCAACTGTAATATGTATTTGGAATTGGTAATTGAAGAGGTACATCATTGTGCAACACAACATGACTAGCCTAGTACATGAAGTGAGAGTAAATGAAGCAACATACAACTAAAACAGGGATGTATACCCATGCAAATGACTGAGACTGCTATTCTCCTGGTATCTTGGAACCCCGCCTACCTGTTCAACAGGCAGAACATGAGTAGTTTTCACATGTTTCTTGGTGGTTTGGGATCCAGTTTGATGTTCAATAGCAGTGCATTTTGAATTACCTGCCAGAGGACAACTTCAAATTGGGGATAAGTGAGTTCCCAACCTTCCTCGAACCAGAAACACTCCCAGAGGATATTCCTGATCTGCGAATTGGGTTTGGACGTGGGAGATACTCAGACAACAGAGGATCGTATGTTGGAAGAGCAGGCAATTTAGAAGATGGGGGGGTGTTAAATCATTTGGGTACTTGTAAGGTAGAAGGGTCAGGTGCTGGCTGGCTATTGAGATTCTGCTCGGATAACTTTGGTGAGCTGGGGAAATCATAGGAGGGAGGTGTGTCAAGTGGGGGCATAGAGGACAAGGTGGTGGCAACTTATTGAGGCATGTGTGGAGGGCAGGCTGAGGACACAAACTGGGGGGATGGGAGAGCTACAGACTCTGTTGGAATCATTTTCTTGGTGCATAGTTTATGTCATGCTGTGTCTCCCAGTGGGTAGCTTGAAGAGTGATGAGTGTACTGGCAATGGCAGTGAGAAACGTGTCGTGGGTAAATGTAGGTTTTAATCTGAATCCACCATTGTCGTCCATTTTGATGGGTAGAATAAATTCCTTTCAGATGAAAGTAAGGAGAGGTATGATTGACTTGAAGTACAAGGCAATGTTGGGTAGAATGAGCATCGTCCAGCCAAAGTCCGACTGAATGATGAGCATTTTCTGGATAGTTGGTTTGAATACAGCAAACAATGGATTGAAGCAAGTGGCGAGTTCTTCGTCGGATTTCAGACTCTTCAGCTCCTTGAAAAGGAGGCACATGCTGACCAGGACATAGAAGAATGATTCCAGATCATGGGTGGGTCTGTGGTTGATAGGTTCCCCCGGACCTATACAACTAAGTTCTGCAGCCATCCAGGGCCATGTTCCCTTGTGGACATCAGGACGTGAACATGAACAAATGGAAAAGGACGCACTGTACGATGAAGTTTATCATTAGGAATGCTAGACTTTGGCAGCGGATCATTCACCATAGGGACATCGATGTCGTCCGTACTGCGCAAGTCGTTCCAAGAGATATGTTTATATTCCACACTGCCAGGTACCTGACTGACAGGGACCAAGTCGAATGATGAAGTATGAGGTTGTAGTGGTGGTGGTGCAGACAGCATTTGTGAGCACTCGAGATCATGAGGAGAAGAAGGCGAACTGGAGGGACTTGGAGAAATGTTCAAAGGGGGGGAGAAGTCAGGATGGTTAGTTGGGACTACATAACCCCAGTCAGCCAGGAGCCCACAGTGAGGACCCCATTTATCGACCAAGTGTTGAAGATTTTCACAATACTTGCTCGGGTCATCACCTTGAGACAAGTTCTTAAGGACGTCACCAACCAGGTCCCTCCTAGTCACCAAAACTAACAACAAGTTGAGGAGACTGATGTCACAATGCAAAACTTTGGTGAGTTTAGTGTTTAAAAGTCTGGTCCAGTCTGGTTTTTGACCTTCCTAATTAGGCAACCAGACCGAAACCGGTCCTGGGAAGGTCCCAGGGACCTGCAACCTGCAACTGGACCGAAAAAAACCGGTCCAAATGAGTCCTACAATCAGTTGCAACTGGTTGCAACCAGTCTTTTGAAGAACCGGTCGTCTGACCCCTATCCCGTGGGAATCACACTTCGCAGTAGTCACACGGA
>JBBPJQ010000579.1:0-20573 GCA_038088795.1 Boletus rex-veris
GGCAGTACCACTGTAGATGCTTCGTCACATAGCTGTCCGTGGTGAATAGCTATGGTGACTAGCGGTAAGACACCCAACAAAATGCCAATGGTCGCAAGGACAGGCGATCTCGTTTCAGAAACGAGTGCGACGCCGGCCATCCAGGATGTACATAGGAGGGGTATGACATGAAGAAACCTTGACAGCGTAGGATGATTCTAAGACGGGATCAGACCACGAAAGATACGGGGAGGAAGGTACACACACGGAGGAAACAGGCGTTGATAGCGAGACGAAGGCTGATGGTATACATGAGAAGGATGAGCACCACAGGTTGTAGTGCCTTCGATCCCGAGATTGCAAGGATGCTGGGTGGACTTGTCAGTGATTTGTTGATACATGAGATAGAGAAAAGACTCGCGCAAGGAGAGCCATGAGCTGTTTGACCAACATATCTCTCAGTGACTTAGGGAAATGTCCGACAGGCACTAATGCATACCGAGTTCAATGAAAATTTGCGCGAGTCTTCTAGCTCCGTTGCGAAGTCGGGAAAGAAGGGTGATTGTTGTCCTGGGCTGGACTCCCGGTAGGAGCGACAGGATCTGCGGAGAAAGCAAATGATGCAGAACGACATGTTGGGATCGGTTGTGCAAATGGATCCATACTACCATTCGCTTATATACATGATCGACTCGGATGTCGTTTCAGCATGGCTGGAGTGAGGCTTCCAGAAGGAAAAATTGCACAGGCATATGCATAAACAGTCCATAAAACCTTCTGCAGGGGCGGCGGCCCGCGATCTTGCTGGCCTCGTGTCAGCAAATTCTGTGACTGCACTGAGTGTGTGCCAAATTTCCTTGGTACTGTAATATGAAGTCATTTTGAACGTCATGACACCGCGGTGGTCAACGGCCTCATGTCACTAAAATTTCCTTGTATGGTAGGAATACTGCGGCGCAAGTAAGCAGCTGAGCGTTTCTCGCCACCGGGGAAATTTCGCAGCGAGCATTATCGCATCTCATTGGCGTCGTCTACCTTGGAACAAAGGTCATGTCAGCTCGAGACCGAAACCGAGGCTGAGGAGATACAGCTTGCCAGTGCTGAATTCAACCTGCGCATCCTTGACTGTCAGGCTAATCCTACTCGCCCTCGCAGCTCACGCTATGGTTCAGGTCGTACGGCATGCCATTAGTACCACGAACGTTTCTGGTCCACGTCGTAGAGAGTTTCAAGTTAGCAGAAGCACACCCGGCAGGTCTACGCTTCCGTCCCTGGTTGGCGGGCGCTATGTACGCGCCACACTCTCTTCCCCTCCCGTACACGAGGCCGCCAAGATACCGAGATTCAATGCCAGATGACTTTACACAGCAAGCATCCATGTATCCGAGTTCATTTCGATCGAATACACCTCATTACACAACAGCTGCATCAATATTTGGAGGTGAGTTGAATGTACCACCAAACTTGAAATAAATTGATAACATTTCGTCTGGAAGCAGAACTTCAAGTTTAGCCCACCAAGATGGGCTAAACTTGAAGTTTAAGTGGTTTAAATTTCAAATTTAGCATGTAAATTATATTTTTATGCTAATTTCAAGTTTAGGTTGATATTTAGCTCACCTCCAAATATTGATGCAGCCGTTGTGTGTGCAGCGGTGAAGCACGATTAATTTCCCTGCCAACGTTTACTAATTTGGGGACGCCTTGCACACCTGACTCGGACGTTATAGTGGCTTTTAGAAAAAGGGCGAACGCGATGATTGCACGCGATGAAGTGAACGAGAGCGACCACGACAGAACAATGAGGTGCATTACAACAAGGTATTGTGCCCTCTGCGGAACGGAGACGACAATACACTACCCGGGATCGCAAGGCAAGTGTCCCAGTGTAAAACGTTCCTGGAACGGCGATGCCGAATCACCCTTCTTCCTTCCTCGCTTGTTGTCGGTGTAATTCCACGAGCCATGGATAAGCTAGTACTCAACACGGTCTCATATGATTATCTTTGTCGTGGTGTCGCTTCAGCTAGTATTTTGATCCAATATCGGGCGAGCGTGCGCCTCGTTGCAAGCAAGACGCTCCTACCCATTCCTGGAGAGCCAACGCGGCCCGATGGATGTCAAGGTGTGACCTGGATATATGCTGACATGTGGATGATGCGATGATGTCCAGGCTACAAGCACTTGTGGGTGTATGTGAGTCACCCACGTGTCAGGAAAGGATCATGAAATTCAAACGAGACAGGTGTTAACGCAGCGCGCGCATGTGAATATCATGACACACGACCACCTATTTTGTGTTGCAGTCGTGTCTGCCTACAAGCCTAGAGCCCACCCACCAGCGGGACCTGTTGCTTTACTTGTTCAACCTGTATCGGGCAAGAATCTGGAATACGTGGCGTGACTCAGTCCGAGGTCTATCGGGTTAGTTAGTCCGGCGCCACAAACCCGGATTAGTACTGTACTGTACGACATGGCAGTGTCAAACGCCGGGTCGTCGTCGCTGATGTGAAGAGAAGAACGCAATGAAAGATCGTTTTACGAACGACCTACCAAATCGAACGTGGAAGCACACGTGGTGAGTTGGTGTGGAACATTGGAATAATAACCGATGTACCTTTTTCATTGTCTTGCCAGTTGTACCCCAATTGCCACGGTGCTATATCATCGATCGTCTTGGGCTGCTTTTGGAACTAGTGCGTGCCTATATTGCCAGCAGGCTGCAGAAAGAGGTCCATCCGTCCACCGCGGCGCTCAAACCGTTTGGTGAAAAACGTGGAGAGGCCGCGACTTGGCTCGCATTCTTTTTGGCCCATGTGACCTGAACTAGCGATGCAGACTCAAGTCAGGGAAGAAACAGATAATTTCGGGCTCTACTTGTCACCCGAGGGGTCCCATGTCCGAGGGAGCCCGGATCTATCACACATGATACATGGCCATTAGTCACTAAGATGGTCTGACCCCGGAATACACCTTCACGTCGCCAACGTCAACCGAGCCTAGAACTAAATTGAATGCATAGAATGCACGGGTAGTACTCAACAATTGCAACGACGATGCTACATGAAGCAGTATTACTGATAGAATAATGTAAGCGTTGGAACCACACACGACCCATGCCACATCAAAAACACATGACAAGATTGCAAAGCACACGCGAGATTCATGCAAGACTCATCCACATACCCGCTTCGGGAATCTTACTTCGAGCTTGGAGGATCTTGAACGCACGCTGCCTCCCTCGTCCTTCGTCCGCGAGGTTCGCCTTGCTGGGCTCTTCGTCACTCTCCTCATCCTCCGCTTCTTCCCCATCCCCTGCAATAAAGTCGAGGGCACCAGGATCTATGGATCTGGAACGGTCTCGTTCTGCATACGAAGCCCTGCGCAGAGTGGCTGACGGAGTATGTCGTCGACCGTCTGGAAAGGCAGGAACTATCATCCCTGCTCGATCTGAAAGCGAGGTTTTGGGCTGATACGATGCCAGCGACAATGGCTCTTTCCGACGAGATAATGGGCTAATATCGATAGGTAACGATGCGGCGAATCCTGCGTTTCCTAGAGACCATCGTACGTCTGTGTTCCATGAGCGTAGGGTCATCAACTTCAAGCGGCAAAAAGCTTACCCTTAGAAGTACCCCAGTCACCGTCACTCGTGTCACCTGCCACTCGTTTACCATCCTCAGTCTCTTCAGGTATCAGAGCCCCAGGGACGCCGTTCCGCCGTCTGCTCACGAATAGTTGCCATGCCTTACTATTTCGTTTCCAGGCGCTTCTATGGCTCGGGGTATTTGCCGCGACCAATTTCAATATTTCTTCTTCTTGTGGATCGAGTTCTTCCGGGTATTCGGATTGGGCTTCCTGTGATAGTAGAGCGGGCGGCGTTAAAGGCAAGCGACCGCTATTTAATACACTGGTCGTAGGTACCCCTGTGTCTTTGGATTGAAGGGCAGAATAAGCTGGAAGTGATGCCGGCCGGAGAGAGGACAGAGACTCTGGCAAAGCCCCATGTCTCGCAACACGGTGACGTCCTCGACGTCGTGACTGAGCGTTCTCAACGAACGGAAGGGCAAGAGCAGCATCTGAAGACTCGGGATCGCTGCTTGCATCCTCAAAGTCGAATATCAGCTCTACATGTGAGTCGTCAATTGGTGGCAAGCAAGTACTAGACCTAAACCCTTACCCTCATTCTCTTGAGATTCACCATTAATCCTCGGGCTCGTTCCCTCACCGGCGACGAGCTCCGCTGTGATGTCAAATTTGACCTTTCTCCTTCGTGGTGTCCCGTCGGTAGGATGTATGACGTCTCGGTCAGGGCGGTCAGACGGATGTGCGTGAGACTCTACAGGTTCCTTGGCTGGGGTAGTAACTTTCGCGGTGTTCGAATCTCCAGTCTCTTCAGCCGGTTCACTGGTCTTGGGGCTTCTGACGATCGGGTGGGAAGCAGTCTGATGCTGACGTGCACGAGTAACATCAGCTTCCAAGATCGTGAAGTACCTAAAACTGACAGCTGTATCCCTCGATTCGTCCATACTCCGTTTGAAAGGTTGCATGATGCTGTCACCATTCAGGTGCGGAGATAATGCCAGGGAAGATTCGAGTGATGACGATATCGAACTCTCCGCGGAGCCAAGCGAAGACGGATGAGACGAGTATGGAGGTGGTGATCGCGGACTGTCGCTGAGAGGTCGTTCGTGCGCCTCAGCTGGTCCCTGGGCCATGTGGAAATGATGGGTCGCTAATGATGCTGAAAGAGAGGAAACTTTGGAACGTGATGGTGATGGGGACGTCAGTCTCGGCACTGTACTCGGGGTCGGCACGAAATGCCGGACGGAGACCACAGGCGTCCCTGAGACTCCCGAAGCGGATAACGAAACGCCACGTGAGCTGTCCCGCCTCTCACCGACTTTGGGGCCCAATTGCTTCTCTACCTCACCTAAATTTTCAACGAATTTTCGCCAAAGCTCCTCCACATCATGTCGTAGCCGGTCGTCCGCTCTTTCCAGTTCTGCAAACTTATCCTGAACGATCGCCGCTATTTGCTCCTCTGCCAACGATCTGAGATGTTCGCAAGCCTCCACGGCGATCGAGGATAGATGAGCAAAAACGGGGTGAGAGGGAACGAAAGGTGCTGGAGGGAGGAGTGGTCTCAAGTTGCATAGGAAAGGCCCAGAGGGGATCGTTTGCGCGCGAGACTCTTGATGACTCTCTTGTGTTGGCTGTGTCGGTGTCGCCGTTGTGGTCGCATACTGAGGTAAAGCTATGCCAAAGGTAGACGAATAAGTGGACGAAGACGATAATCGCGTCACGTCATCGGCAAGCTAAATCGATGACAAGTCAACATCACAAAGTAACAGGTTGAACTTCCGAGAAAGACATGCTGTGTCGGTGGACAAAGCAAGACTCCAACAGTCGTATGACGAAAAAAAGACAGACGGAACTACAAAGCATTTGCTGGTATTGTTCCGGCTAGAGTGCGGGAGAAAGGACGGGAACAGTGGAGCACTCACAAGACAGTCCTTGTGCACTTCAATCCACCCACAACTGCTCAGGAGGGCCTCCTGTTCCACCCAGTCAGGAGAGGGAAGCAACGGGCCTTCCTGTAGATCCATATCAGATGCGACAGGCTGCTGGACACGGTATGCCACCGTCTGACAGAGCAGACAAGTGAGGGTCGTAAATCGGATGCATCGAGAGGAGTCCGCCATGTACGGGCGTATTTTCCTCGTCCTCATTGTGACCTGTGGATGAGCCTGGAAGAACGAAACAATTAGTTGAAAAGTGAGGAGGAGAGAATTACTGCGACCTACAATGGAGATGCCCTTGTCGCCGACGTACGTCAGTGTGTACTCGGAGTCACCAGCGGCAGCTATGAGAAAATCGGGGGTGTTCTCTGGGTGAAGCTGGGGCCATATGCGAACGTTGAGGCATTTGCAGGCCCTTGAAGGCTGGATCTTTGGCAAGTCCGCCATTGGAGACGGTCGCGGTGGTGGAGGGAAAAAGGAAAGATGGGACAGCCAGCGTTTAGCGGTGTAGACGAGTTGCACAAACGGATTACAAGATGAATTATGACCGGTGCCGTGTGCGTACTTGTTTCGCATCCAAAAATGGTCATATGAGTGCCTGGATTTCCCACGGTCACACACTCTCGCCGGAATTCGCAGATCCGCGGTAAAATTACGTAATTTGGCCATAGTTTTCGACATTTTTAGAATTTCCTTTTCCAGTCAGACAAGCACCGTAATAACATCGCCCCACAATATACAAGGCACAGGTACGGGAGATAATGCGACCTTCAGAACTACCTCCGGGTGCAGACCGCGAGGTAATACTCCTTCCCCCGTCCAATTAGTCATCGTGTTGGTTACTTGTCCTTCTTCGTCTCGCCGTTGCCGTCAGCCTTGACAGTATCTTCAGTCATCACTTGGCCGTATTCATTCACCCGTTTGGGATCGATGCGATATATCCACCGCTGCATGCAACGGACCAAATATTAAACCGGTGCTGTGTGTCATGGATAGTATGAACGCCCACCTGGTACAAGAATACCAAAAACACCAGGTCATCCCGGAAGCATGCGAGCCGATGGAGCGTCGGCATCTTGATACAAAATCTGCAGAGTGGTAGTCGCGTGAACTCCGTGCCCCATGTGATCGCATAGTAACAGTCGTGACCCTTACGCAAACAAGTCGTCTACCACGGTCGACAGCGATTTATAAATCATTGCTTTCATGGGCATGTGAGCTACGCTCTACCGGAATACGTCAATGAGAAGAAAGTCGGCACATATAGCAACGACGAACCTTCAGCTTGTAATTGATGATGAGTTGGGGTATTAGTTGTGCCTGGCATAATCGTCGTCAAGGAACCTTTCCAACATGAACAGCGTCCCATATACTCACAAATCCAAACATGTATACAAAAGAGGTCAGTGTCGATATGATGTAGCTGTACCAGCCCTTGTGTGTCTCATAAACAAGTGAGTAGATGCCGTATGCCACGAGCAGTGGAATGGCCACGTAGGAAACATATCGGAATGCAAGTTTATCATATCTGAAGACGTCCTCGGTCAGCACCAGAGATCCCCTCGACGTTCCCAGCTCACTTACTCCTGTGTCTTTTTCTCATCCTCGCTGAGAACGTGTTTATCTGATCATGTTATTTGTAGCATGCGAAGCATCAAAAACGTGTTCGAGGTCATACCTTTGATGCTCAGCGCATACGGGAACATCGATCCAGCAGGCGCAGGCACGATGCGAATATCCACCGCTTTCGTAATCTGACTCGTGGGGTTAACACACGCGCGATAATCGGTCATAACACGTGTCTTGCCTTCCAAGCTTCGATAACGACACCCATGCCAGAGCCGAGAAGAATCATCCAACTCGTGTCTGCATTGTTGTCGATGAGATACAAGAGAATCACCGTCTGGACAAACACGTTGGCTATGATCTGGAAATTTATCAGATGTGTCACCAACACGAGTCGATCGATTGTAAGCGAAGGGCGTACCGTTCTATGGGGCCAATGAATACAATCAGAGGGATGAATATGATACAATGTCTTGCATGCTTACCTGACTGATACCCCCACAAGTTCCTTCCGTTGACGCCAGTGTGACACATCGGACTTGAAGGCGAGCATCTCGAACCTGTGCCGGTCAGTCAGCCGGGCTAGCTGACACCAAATCCCGTCGAAACTCACACCGTGTGCAAGACACCAACAATTCCAGTTAAAGCGAGGAACCATGGATTTGTCTCAAGCAGCATCCTCTTCACTTCATCCAGTTCTGCGCCGGCGCCACCGCCTTGCTGCTTTATTGCTTCGTCGAAGCCATGCGTCATGGACGCGAAGAGTTGAAATTTAAAATACGACATTGGCTGGAACGTTATTTGCAATGGGACATTAGGGGTTGTGGTATTAATCTCCGTGAGGTGGGACCGCAACAACCAGAAATCATTCGGGAAGACAATTGGTTTGTAAAAGCCTTTGGTTCCAGTTGCATCCCTTGCGCCAGGAACCAGGTGGACATCTTTTGTAGCGTAAATATATTTTGGTCCGCAATGATAGGTACTCACGTTCAAATGTAACCGGGGGTAGTTTGTCGAATGGGATGACAGTCCCATCGGAGATGAGAGCCAATGTCAAGTTCTGTGCTGGATATTAACCGACGGCGTAGTCAGCTAGTGGCGGTGGCACACCTTGTGCCAATGTGATACGATTACATCTTCCTCATCGACCTGGCAAAGTTGAATTAGAATGGACTAAGCAACAATTCAAGGAAATACCTCTTCCTCCTCTTGTGCATCGTCGGAATTGCTCAAAAGATTTTTCTCCTTGCGTATCTTGGCTTTAGGTAGATACCTAGTCAGCGCTAGGTAACAAATTAAGGTGAGAAAACCAATATAGAAAATTTTCGCAGAAATCAACCAACGTTTACGAATGTGGTGTACGGAGTGGGGGTCAAACGATGGATCTGATGGGTCCGGGTTCGCCCCTTCCTTCGTAAGGAAGATATCTGCCCAAAGAGTTGCATTGCGTTGGACAGCCTGGTCCGAGTGAGACGCTATACACAGACAAGAACTGTGACTATATACCTCGGGCAAGGTAATATCAAGGTATTCGGTCCGATGATCGTTCCAATCTCCGAATGTAACGTTTGACCACACGAAAAATGGCAGATCTTTATCCTGGTCTTCTCTCCATCCAGAGGTCCATTGACGCGAAAACACGTCGCCGTTGGGCGACGTCGAAAAGTATACATGCATGGAGAGCGGCTGCCCAAGCGGCCATGCAAGGTGGGCTTGTTGTGGCGGAAGAAGGAAGGGGTTCACTTGACCGGCAGAAGGGGACGCTTCGCCTACAGGAGAGGCAATTGGAGTTGTCTGAGGCTTCGTAGGGACAAGAAACTTCATCACTGCACAATACTTAGTTTTTGACTCAAGTACACATTTTCTTGCACTCGCCAAGTTGTGAAAAGGCCCATATCATAAACGCTTGCTATGTCACAAGGTAGCATTGAGAGTGGACTTAAGAGTACACGTGGAGATGTCGTACCTGGACTGCCGACAAGACTTTGCGGAACGAGCTGTTCTCTTCCTGCAGCGCTGGGTGGGCGCCTTGTCTTGCTGGTGATTCGGCCATCTTCTGAGCCTGAGCTCAACGATGAGGATGGTGGTGGTTGTAGGAGAACGTGTCCCGGCACGGCGCCAACCCGATCACCAACTCCCACGCCTACAAACTTTTTGCCGAGACTGATGGCAGCGTCGGCCTCGATGAGTTCGACCGCCATTGGTGAGCCGTACCGGCTGTATCTCAGCAGTACTCTAGCGCAGAAGAGCCAAAACTTCGAGGCCATTTACACCACTTATAATCGCGACTTTCCCGGTTATGCCACAGTGACTGCACAAGGAGATGGCATCCACGTCTGGGACGTCAGTGAAAAGTCATTTTATTCCACCTATGCGACCAAGTCTGATGCGAGTGCAGATTCAAAACCTCCATGCTGTCGCGTCCTATTCCGTTGAGAAACTTGTCAAATTTGCTATACCTGCCTTCAGTCTGTATGTCACGGAAAACGGGAACAAGTCGGTTATCAGCTATGCACTCATTGGACTTGCTCCGGGCTATCCCAAAGAAAGTCGTGGGCGTACTATCTGGGTGATACGACAGAATATATCCGGTTCAACTGCCTCGGCAAGTGAGAAGACTGCTGTACCTGTACGTCTACCTACCCTCAGACGCAACGACTTTCTCCGACACTACTACAGGTTGATGTCCCACCTGTTCAAATATGCGGCACAGGTCATGACCCAGTACCACTTCTATTCGTTTCGAAGAACGGAAGTCTCTTCCTTGCGAACGCACAGGCGGACATAAAAAACCAGTTGGATTGGTCTGGTGAACGCGAACACCTGGAAACCTTTGTCTTCCCTCGCAAATCGTGTGGCTTCATACGGGTTGACACAGACTCGTCAAGCAGCATTGCCGTTACTTGCTGTCAGATCAGCATGACCTTACACGTACGAGTTGCGCTCCTAGGAGAAGAAATTGTCCCGCTCGGGACTTGCGAGATACCGATCGCGAGTTCAACCGGTACCAATTCCGCTATATCCGGCTTGACTTGCAGCCCGACGGGGATTCTCAGTTTTATCGGTGGGTCTCCCCTGTTCATCGGTATAACACATTGCTATATTGCATTACAGACTCTCGCGGAATATGGACGACACATCAACTCGTGTCCCTAAATTCATCCCTCGTCCCGACTCCCATGTCTGAAAACCTTCACCTTCACCGGTTTACCATGCTCAAAAGCAAAAAGCCAAAGGAATCATTCTCTGTTGTATCCTTAGGCACTTCCCTCGTCCTCCTCGCTGCACTGGTGGAAGGAACTCAAGATCTATCTCTTCAAATGTGGGACCTATCCTATGGTATCCTTTTAGCGTCACAATCGATGCCCGTACCATCTGGAATTCCTTTTCCCCATCTAAACCTCACTGTCGCCGACGAAGGTCAAGTACTTTTGAGCGCATCACCTTCGTCAATACACGAGAAGTCTAGCCGTTCATCGATACATATCGTGCCCATAGACGTGCGATTAAAGTCGACTATCGCCGCTGCGCTCGGAAAAATGACTCAGACAACCGAGTGGCTAAGGCCCAAGACCTCAAAAGACCAAGGACCCCAAGAGGACGATGCATCAGCCAAGATAATTTCCGATATTCGAGCGTCCTTGAAGAAAAACAATGCGCAAAAGGCTGAGCAAGCTTTCCTGGGGTGGGTTAATTCACATAGCGTGAGGATAACATACCCTTCGTGCGATTCTGTCGCTAACGGCAGGAACAGTCAAGGGAGGGGGTTCTCGGTTATGAATTTGTCAAAAAAATCCTCAACATCGTCTTGGGTCCTGATTCACAGATCACTTATCCGTATACTCCTCGTATCACCCGCTATCTTCTCGAAAATGCCGTTGTCAGTCCTATCATGCTCAATGGTCGCCTTATTACGATGCTGCGCCAGCGAGGTGACTGGGTAAGATTTTACCGCTTCGTGGTTGTCGGACTTGTCGAACGTTACGGATCATCTAGGAAAATTTGATGTTTGCTCTAACGAGAGTTGCGGACGTCTCTGAGGACGAATTGATGGCTTCGGCCAAATTCCTCATTGACAGACAACGCAAGAACGAAAACGCGATGGACGTCGATGCATCAGAGGGTTATGTACCCCCTCTTTGGTCCTATCTTTTTGCCTGTGTGTCATATCCATTCTCTGCGGCCCCGATGCGTCTCGCTATCCGGAAATACCTACCCGATGCCCAAGATCTGGTCATGATCCTGGAGATACTGGAGAACTGGATACAGGGCGGAACTGAACATGAAGTGGAGACTCTGCTCAAATCACTGGCCACGAACACGGAGATGTCGTCGAGCAAGGCTGACTCTCCCCCGTATTCCAAGGTATTTCAGTCTCGTTTATTTCATATCGCAATGCTCATTCGTTCTCAGGTCATCGCGTTCATCCATGCCTTGCTTGACGCATCGTTTGTTGCTCTTCTCCAATATCAGCCCTCGCACGATTTGCTCTGTCGTATTCTCTCTTATACAGAGCCCGAGATAACATTGATAGATAGCCTGGAGCTGCTACGCGGGGTCTTAGAGCCATTTGTCAGGGTTCAGTTGCTGAGGGAAAAGACAGGTGCTTCTAAAGAGAGTCCGCTGGAGTGGAGGAAACAGAAAAAGCAGTTTGAGGAGCACGAAAGTTTGAGTGTAGGACTGTATAGACTAGAAGAGCTTGTATTCTAATTTGGAGTTTCGTTTACTAGTTCAATGTTTGTAAAAGATCTGCTAAAAATACAACAAACAAAAGGGGCTCTGTTCAAAAGATGAGGCTACTTAGTCATACATATATGCTACACGACTGGCTTCTTAAATGGTAGCTTGAGGCTGAGCAAGGCCTGGTGCAGCTACAAATGGTCTAAATGGAATCTGAAAATAAAATGGGTCCATATCTGGACAATCAAGAACAAGGAAAGCTCCCTCTAGAACACTATACTTCTCCTCCCCAGTATGAATTGTCTCAATCCCAAAAGCTTTCTCCCATGAAATGAGCTGTTCTTCAGGTCTTCGCTGACTAAGGCATGAGCAATTCCAGAGTTTGTAGCCATGAGGGATGTTCACAACAACTTGTTGATTGCCAGTGACATCAAAGAAATCAAGGCAGAACTGTTTACTTGACTCCATGTTGCCATTCCAGGTGTGAATAGCAAGGTTTGAGCCAGGGATCAGGTAATAACAGATACTCTGATCACCTGGCTGTGGCTTCTCCTAAAGCAAGTTAGCACAAGCTTAAAACCATATTGCAGTGGTAATGACATATCCCAATTGTGAGAAACCTGCCACCAGGTGTTTGGTCAATTAGATCATCCCAGGTCTTGTTAAATGCTGCAAGGTGCTCAAGGAGTGTAGAATCTGTGGCTCCCATAGCATACAATAATGCCCTGATTGTCTCTTGTGGGGTGGGTGGGTAGTTGGGGATCATTCACCTCATATGGTCATCACAACTGAAGTGGAGGAATGGGTGGTGGGATGGGGCATATAGAGAAGGCTGGTGGTGGCCTGGAACAGCACCCACTGGCACTGGCAGCTGTCAGTCACAGTGGGTTGGGGCTGGGAAGGGCAGTACTTCAGTTGAGTGCTTCAGGGCTGTCAGAAATAAGGATGTAGTAGAGATGTTAGTACACATACAGTGAATGAAGGACCAGGAAAAGCCATTGGACTTGAAATTCAAGTTGGTTGTGCTGGTATGGCAGGCTGTGGGATGTAGTGTGATGCATCACAGTTGTGACACTGCACTGCCACCGCTTGATCAAAGTGGTGTCTCCAGGCATTCATCCATTCAAAAATGGTAACTTAATGAGTATATCACAAAGTGTACTACTGTAGTATCTACTAGGAACACGACGCACTGCACTCCAACGATTGCAAGTCCAAAATTTCATTGCCCGTGCTCAAAAGGGCTACGATAGGTTTGCGTCGGACCTTGACTTGTACGCATATTCTCGTCGTTCAATGTCACGAACACTTTATGTCCCTCGTGATGATGATGGTGGTGGTGGTCAGGCGTATCCGAAAGTGAGTCCGGGGTGTGGCTCGCCCCCGATGTAGCATGTCCTTGCTTACCACCTTCCTTGATAAGGTCAATCGCATGGAAAACAACACCATTGGAGAGAAGCACTTCCATGTTCTCTCTCATGGCCTTGACACTCCCGGGAAGCGTCACCATGAGGATGAAGGTATTTTTGATCGCCCCCGCGATCGGTCTGGGGCCTGGGCAGCGCGGCGAACGGTGTCCTTCATCGACGCAGAAAGCAGAAGATGTACGATCCCGGATGCATGGCGCTCGATCAGGGGTGATACGCCTATTAAACCAACAGAAACCTTCAATCACTTATCAGGCACTGTGCCTCGGGCAGACACCAAATCCAGTGCCACATGTGATGATAATCCAGTCGATTGCGCCGCGCTCAGAGTGATCCTGGACGGTCTGACGGATCTGGGCTCCGTCGTCTGGTAGAACAATTGTAGATATGTCTTGATAGC
Source organism: Boletus rex-veris (assembly GCA_038088795.1). Taxonomy (NCBI): domain Eukaryota; kingdom Fungi; phylum Basidiomycota; class Agaricomycetes; order Boletales; family Boletaceae; genus Boletus; species Boletus rex-veris. The sequence goes on from JBBPJQ010000579.1 coordinate 13,575, forward strand.
CGTGATGTTAAAGAATCCTTTGTATTTCAGGGTGCGACAGGTCCTGACTCTTACCCAAGGATGCGCTGTCACCGGCTTGACGTCGACCAGTCCCTAAGGCCTTGCACTTCAAGGTAGGGGAGCGGAAGCAACCGTACCCGTGATGGTCAGTAACTTGACGGAGCTCATGCGCACGAATGGCGGCGGATACAAGAAGTTGTCCACTGGTGGTATGTGGTGGAGAGGGACCAGAGAGAGGCAGCTACCGATGTTGTAACTTTGGCTGTTCCGTGACTGCAGAGGTCCTCGGAATCTAAACCAGGATCATCCTGCTTAACCGACACCGCGTGATGGGTGTGGGCATCGTAGTGAGAATTCGCGCAACCCTCTGGTTCAACAGTCAGCACCTGCGGGATATGAGGTTCAGCAGTAATGCACCTAAGAGGTAAATTACTCAGACTATTTCTGATAGCTCAACATCACCGGTTGAAGATTGAAACAATAGATAAGGCGAGGGAGAGAACAACTGTGGTGGACTGGAGCTGGGTGACAGTGAAGGGAGAAAATCATCATCGGGAGTCCTCGAAGTTTCTTCGTCGTCTGCCAGACGACTCGCGGAACCGGCTATCTCTACATGATCCAGTTCTGCATGCAGCATCTGAATGGAGTTTAAGTGGTCGATTAGAGTTGCTTCTCCTCCGTCAGGCGGGGGTGCCGATGAAGATAGTGCCTTTACACGCCATAATGGCGAATCCTGGGAATGAACAATTATTGCAGCCTCGGCGTCGTTGATATCTGAAGATGATGTGGGTTCGCCAGCAAGAACGACTGCAAACACTGATGGGACCAGGCTAAGTACTCAAAACACCGGAGTCCAAACACTTGTCTTGCGGCTTGGGAATCGCAGGGAGGATACCCTGATCAGGCTTACTTGGAGGGTATATGCAATGGTGACCGGGACGTAGCTTATTACTTCTTTCCGTCTGAAGGATCCTGCTTGGACTGCATATATGCGCGTAGGTCATGACCATAGTTGGTAAGGAAAAGCAGAGAATGTGGCACCGTTGAACATTGTCCCTCGTGGGCTTCGATGTCACCGTCATCCGTCACGAGGTTCAAATGTGCCTACATATACGCACGTTAGCACTTTGAATAAGGGTTACTCTCATAGTTACGCATAGCTCACAATGGGAGAGGGCAAAGTGCTGGGACCAAGTCCTCAAGGCCACACCCAGTGCAGTGTCGCAAGGCTCATGTTCTTGATCCTCGTGAGTACGTTCAGTCGGTGTGTTTGGCTGGCATCGCCTCGCGCCAAATGAATATTGAATATCAATATGAACGTCCATGGCGCAAGACAACCAATGTTGAGCGTCGGTGACGGTCGACCGATTGACTCCGACTCGGTAAGTGGCCAACGCCACTGCCAGAAACAGACGTAGTATGTGATACCGTGACCACCAGTGGACAAGCTCTGGTATCCACCGCCATTCATGAGCTCCATCAAGATACTGATCATCACGGGTATGGTTGCTTCTGCTCCCTTGCCTTGAAGTGTAACGCCTTTGGGACTGATCCGACGTTCAAGCCAGCGACAGCGCATCCTCGGGTAAGAGTCAGGACCTGTCGGGCCCTGAAGTACAAAGGATTCTCCAACATCACGGCTATCAAGACATATCTACAATTGTTCTTCCAGATGACGGAGCCCAGATCCGTCAGACCGTCCAGGATCACTCTGAGCGCGGCGCAATCGACTGGATCATAACTACAGGTGGCACTGGATTCGGTGTGAAGGACAGGACGCCCGAGGTACCGTGCCACTACCGTTCTCAGTTCTCCTCGGGATAAGTTTTCTGTTATTTTAATAGGCTATATCGCCATTGATCGAGCGCCATGCGTCCGGGATCGTACATCTACTGCTTTCCGCGTCGATGAAGCACACACCGTTCGCTGCGCTGTCCAGACCGGTCGCAGGGACGATCAAGGACACCCTTGTGGTGACGCTTCCCGGTAGTGTCAAGGCCGTGAGGGAGAACATGGAAGCGCTTCTCTCCAACGGTGTAGTGGCCCATGCGATCGACCTCATCAAGGGAGGCAGCGGTAAGCAAGTGCATGCTGCATTGGGGACGAGTCACACCGCAGGCCCAGCTTCGAGTACGCCTGACCACCACCATCACCACCATCATCACGACGGACATCAAGCACCCAAGCCTAGGACACTACTCTCCCATGATCCGTCGGCGCCTGGTAAGTGGGCAACGACTCCCACATGAAAAGGTGTTGTACACCTGTCGACAGCTCCAGGCCGCCATCGCATATCACCATACCCGCAGATCAGTCTCGAGGCAGCGCTTCAGCTCATCTTGACCGAGATCCAACCTTTAGGATCTCTGGAGCTCCCGGTCCGTGGTCACACTTTGAGAAACATGTCATGCATATTCATATGTTGTATAGGTCACCCCAGCACTGGCGGGACATGTACTCGCTGAAGACGTGTATGCCCCACAGAACGTGCCGTCTTCGCGAACCACCAACGTAGATGGCTACGCCCTCCGATGTAAGATGGTCCTGCAACCCTCGGTTGGAATGATTGGTTTGACTTTCTACGCTGATAGCTTCTGATCCCCCTGGAATTTACAATGTATTGACATGGAAAACACGCGCGCCTGCAGAGGATGTCCCACAAGGGTCTGTATTCCGCGTCAACACAGGCGGGCCGCTTCCAGCTGGCACGAACGCTGTTATCATGGTAGAAGACACTGAACTTGTGTCTACCGTCAAAGACGCCAACGACAAAGATCTGGAAGAGAGTCAGGTAAAGACACTCGTGCAGGTTTCTGCTGGGGAAAACGTGCGGCTCCCTGGTTCGGACGTACGCACCGGAGACCTGGTGCTACAAAGAAACGACATTATCATGAGTCTGGGCGGCGAGATTGGTACACTGGCGTTTGTCGGACGAAAGGAGGTCAGTCAATGGGGTTGCACCCTGATCGTCTGTCCGTGACATTGAACGATGAGAATATGCGTGCAGGTCAAGGTCCGACGCAAACCTATCGTAGCCCTTTTGAGCACGGGCAATGAGATCTTGGACCTGCAATCTCCAATTTCTCTTCCAAACGACGGATGGGGCGGGATATACGATACTAACCGTCCCTCGTTGCAAGCAACACTCGAGGGCATGGGATACAAGGTCGTCGACATTGGGATAGTACCCGACGAGTGAGGCCAGGATTGTTTTCGTCTGACCGCACGACTGAGCTAAATGACCTAGTGTCGACTCACACGTCCAAGCCATTGCCAAAGGACTCCAAGAAGCAGACTTGCTCCTTACCACGGGCGGTACTTCGATGGGTTCCAGTGACCTTGTTAAACCAGTCATCGAGCGACGCTTTGCAGGCACGATTCACTTTGGTCGTGTGTCCATGAAGCCCGGGAAGCCGACGACATTTGCGAGCATACCCGTTCCAGACAAACAAGGTGAACGCAAGTATTTGTTTGCTCTTCCGGGCAACCCGGCGTCGGCGCTCGTGACATTTCATATCTTCGTGGTGCCTGCGCTCAGGAAATTGGGCGGATGGCCGGTGGAGAGGTGTCAGCTCCCGTGTGTCAAAGTACAGGTAAGTCGTGACGTTGTCATAATGAACGACATGGGCGGCCACATGAAGTGAACACATTTACGTCGCGAATAGATTCAGAACGCAATGCACCTGGACCCCCGGGTGCATTTCCATCGCGTTGTCGTGAAAGCGACGCCAGATGGTCTCAAGGCATATAGTACAGGAGGTCAGAGGTCGAGTCGGGTGGCAAGTTTAAGCGGGGCGAATGCACTCGTGCAGTTACCCATCCTCCAAGAGGGTGGCCCATCACAACTGCAAGCTGGGGAATGGGTAGACACAGTCATTATCGGTGAAATCCAAGTGTAAAATATATTATATTATGAAGTCCCTTTTTTCGATGATCATAGCTCTATTGCAGTCGCATCAGGACCAGATCAGAGAAACGAGTTGATACCCTGACCACCTCACGCTAATCCTCATCCTCATCACCCACACCAAATATCAGCTCTCCCTCATCCATCTCGATTGCCCGCTCCTTCCCTTTTCTCTTCCGTCGAGTTTGCTCAGAGTCCAACTCGTCCAAGTCCCCTTCGGAAGTACTTTTGAGGGGTATGTTCTCTTCCGTATCATCAGCGTCTTTCGAGAGCTGGACGCGTCTCTTGCGGAAACGGCACCATAAACATACCCCGATACCGATGGTGACGAGTAAAAATATCAATGCCGCCGTCCCTGCGTTGTAATATGCTACGACCGTCATCGTGTCATCCCAATGATAACTAACAACGAGCAACAAACGACGCTCACCATCCCATCGGGCTTTTGTCTCTTCAGGCGTGGGTGAGACGGGTAGGTTCCCGTCATCCATAAAGATGGGTTTGATGTCGTCGCCGATGCTGCTAGGGATGTGCGCCGAGCCCTCGAGTATGGCCGAAAAGTCCACACCCATGAAACGGAGGATCATGTCGTGGGCGACGTCGGGGACGTCGTATGGGACCATGTGTGATGCATTGAAAACCTGTGCACAAGACATTGACGTTGATGATGTGTTGTGAACGATGATTCCGTACCTTGACGTAGGTGAGGTTTCGTGAAGAAACCCATGTTCCGGCTGGTTCCCCGGCTACAGTCCATGGTTCAGTTTGCGCCGTCTACATACAAGAACCGTTAGCGGGCAACCCAGGGTAAACAAAAATAAGCCACAACTCACACCGAGACCCTTTTCGCCGTTCCATGTCATGGTATCGATCATTTTCTCGATACCAATGTGGTTACATATGTAGTCCTTGTCGCCAACGAATAGCAGTACAGGGATGCGTTCGATGACGCTCGGAAAGAGTGTGATCGAGGAGGTTGAGAAATGGGAGCGTATCTCGGTCCCGACGCGACCGTGGCATTCGACCCAGTTCTCGGATTTTCCAGTGGCATGGAGAGCTCTGACGACATCCTGACGCTACAAACGTCAATATGCAGACACAGATCAACAAAACCGTAGGAACGTTTGGATTCTGAGGACTCACTGCAAGGTAAGTGGCGACGTCCCTGAGGTCCGGCGGCCAGTTCGCACCACAAGCTGGAAAGTCGTCCTCTAGCCGTACATCATAAAAATTTATGCACTTCTTCGCTCCGTTCACGCTGCTTATCATCAGCGGTATGATGGAATGAAAGTAGGATCTGTACCTACGTCCGTGTTTTTGACTCGAGAACGGAGGTCATGAGCTTCTCACAGTCGTCGATGTTTACCGGCTCTGGGGATGCACCCTCGAATAGGGCGAGGCAATGATCTGTGTCCCGTTTGTTATCTCTGTATTCCTTTCAAATGGATTGTTGACATGTGCTCGCATGTGCAAGTGCCAAATTGAAATATACCTGTGACCCCACATCAATGATCTCATGGGCTACTGCATATTCGAGATATGCGGGGTATTGATGACGGCCATCTATCCAGCCATTTCCGATTGCGGCACCACGTAACGGAATGTTGAGACTTGATTTGAGAATAGCATCCGCTGTATACACGTTAGCTCTGAAAGGTCGACATTACTTTCTGACAATTCATCATACCGAAATAAGGGATATATTGTCCTGCATAACTTTCACCACCGAGATAGGTCTGCCAGTCGTGAGTACCTGGGAGTGATACAAAGAGAGGAAGACTGACGTCCACCAATAGATATTCTGGAAAAACCTGATAAAAGGTTTTGAGAAACTGGATTACTTGGTCTGTAGCCTGTCAAGAACCGTCTGTAGCCGCGAGAATGACGAGGCCGCGAGGAAGCTATACCTCTTCTAGTGTATGTACGTAGTGGTTTGTGCTAGTGTATGACAATCCCGTCCCCGCGGGTTGATCGACTGTTTGGTTGTGAGACATGAGTAAAACTGAAGCAAGGGACGAGGTTTCGCACCGTAGACCATTGTGGTGTACTCTTCCCAACCTCCTTCGACAGTTTTCAAACCACCCTGCCCATCTATCTTCCATGGCCCCACCTCCATCATGAGCCCATCAAAGGACGAGCATCCTGGTCCACCCTAGCCGCAATACGATTCATGTTGGTGATGCACTGAGACGCACGGACTCACATTGAACCAAAACATCAGTCTCTCTTTATCAGCTGCTCGCCGCGCCTTGACCATGACGAAAAATAGGTGTGCAAGCACGTCGAGGTTGCCCGCAGAGGTGATATTTGGGTCGGAGACGATGTGTCCAGCATATATGTGGAGTGGGTGGGTGGGGTCTTGGTGTAGGCCAGGGAGACTGGGGACATAGAACGAGGCTGCCGAAGGGACTGTGGCCAAACGTGACTGTCTCGACCTGTTGTACCCACGATAATACAGTACTCACTGTCGGTGGGTACTGCACGAACCCGCTGAGTTATGAGGGGCAGAAACAAAAGGTATGACCAAGCCGGCAGGCCAAATATTCTTGCGGGCATCTCTGGCAGCACTCGTGAACTTTGGATTCGAGTAGTAAATGTTGGAGATACAAACTTGGCCTGGCCGTGGGCGATGCTGATGACAGTCACTGGCTGAGTCTGATGCAGTGATGGGAAATACTACTAGTACTACAAAAACCTTGCCGAACTGGCAAGGTACGTAGTCTTGGCAGCGCTCCTACTACACTACACAGCACTGGCAACAACGGACAACTTGAACTGGTACATGCTACGTTAATGTAAATGATTATAGTCGATTGCCATCGTGTAACTTGAAACCTGTTCAAGCTTCAGGCACCATCAACAAGTTGAAGTTCCACGTTAGCCTGTGATATTTGTCTTTCTTGTTCCCGTCACTACGCACAGCGCTCGCGAGAATATTCATGAAGCCACTAACTCTAGTATCGAGCCTGTTTGCAGTAGCTGGACTTGCGAATGCCCAATATTTCTCGCCGGGATGGGCTCCTGGACAACCAGTACCTACCTCACTTGCTCATGCTCAGCCCGAAGCAGCCCAGCCCACTGAAACGGCTGGA
>JBBPJQ010000580.1:0-20572 GCA_038088795.1 Boletus rex-veris
TCACGAGGTCGAGACGCTGACATGGGCATGGGAGATGAGCAAGGCGAAGATGATGAGATGGATGAGGAAGAGGCCATCGCTCGAGCTATCGAGATGAGTATGAAGCAAGATCGAGGTGAACAAAAGAAACAGTAGCAGGTCTTTGTTCATTCCTCCAATGTTGGCGATTCCTGTGACCATTGTACATTCATCAGTATATACTCTTTGCCCCCCGGACTTGCAAGCTTGAACATTGGTGTTGGCAAGCTGATTTCGCCATCCAGATCCTTGATCCTCCCAAACGCACCGACAGATTAAAGAAAAGTATCTGGATCAGGATCACCAGATAGTAGTCAGTTCTCAACACATCGGACACAGCAGAGACTGGTCACGACCCCTGGACTCGCGGTGATAGTGGGTCCCCAGGGTCGTATGGTATTGTCTCCGGTCCGGTTTCTTTAGTATCGATGCGGTTCGAGTGTCTCGTCGCATCATAATATGTATCGTCTCTGTTCCGTTCTTTGCCCCGACCTCTATTGCCAAGATAATTTGGTGCTATGTATGACCTCCTCCGCCGACTCGGCGCCGAGTGCAGGGAAGTGCCCACTGCCACCGCAGGTAGAAAGAAAACCTGGCAATGCTACATTTTTGCGATTCCATCCACGAGTGAGAAAGCTACAGGTATCTGCTAGTACAATCATGCTACATGCACCACCTCTGCTTGTGTTGTAGCGCCGACCGTTGACCCAGCTCGATAACGCAATGTTTCAAGTGAGAACGCATCAGCAGACGAGTGGATCTGTTTATCACATTCCCTCAGGTTGAAGAAAATCCGGGAAGCAAGGACACTGTGGATTGCCACCTGGGCGCTGTTACAAAACAACACGAAGGTGAGACACCGCAGACGTCCTAGGACATGGAAAAGGTACGAACGTATCCAACGCAGGTATATAGGGGATCTATTGCAAAAAAACATATACAACTCCGCAAATAGGCAGGGCTTGCGCACACTCACCGGCGCAGCAGCCATCACGGCCATGTTACCTCCGGACAATACTAGTGAACAAGTTCCGATCAAAAGTCTTTTTGAATGGCAGTAACGGGAACACTCACGAATGATCCACCACATATACATGATCCCGTCCCAATATAGTGTATTCAACGTCCTACTCCGGAGGTCACGGTATGTCCGGAACTTTCTCCAGGAACTCATGCTTTGAAGGACTGAAAGAAAATGAAATCTAATGCGAAAGAGAGCCATGAGAAGAACGCACTAATCTCGTACGCTACCAAGAAAGCATATTGAAATGCGGCATTCCTCGACGACCGATAAGCACACATGGATGGGTAGAATTCTGTGCTGCCAGCCTTTAGCGATTTATCATGTGATCTGACCGGACTGACGATAGGATGAGGTAGAGTCCCCAGGTAGAACGATTTTGAATTTCAGCGATGTCACCTCAGCACCTGCAATGAACGCCTAGGTACGTGCAAGAAAATCAATCACTAGATCCCAATGATGCAAAAATCAGAATGGCTGACCACTGCCAAAAACAAGAGTAAAAAAAGTATCCTCTTGCTGCGACCCCATAAAGCATACGTGCGTAGGATCAAGATACCCTCTGCAAAGATGACACTAGCACTGTACACAGCTAAGGAAGCATGTCAGCAAGTACTGTATGTTGAATGGATCGAAATATCACCAGACCATCTAATGCGAGAATAAAACTTCCGCACTGCAAATGGGGCTCGAGTTGGTCCGCCGATGAGCTCACTGGAAACACGCACTCTCTCATTGACCAGAGCATCTGAGCGATGGCATTTTTATCAGAGACATAGTGGGGATAAGAATATGGAACGGACCATAACAGGTGAGTGAAGAAGATATGAACGGGAGGTATCTTGATAATGTGAACACGATGCGTGACACCTCCCACTTTGTACCCCATACATATTCAACCTGGACACGCCATTGAGAGTCATATGATAGTCAAATGGAAATAAAGAACCTCTGAAGAAAATGTCAAGCAGTAGTCGAACGCCTGGATAGGGTGAGTATTGCATCTAACTGGGGATCTGACAGCATTGCACATACGAAAACAGCCACTGCAGCCACTATAGAAAAGGCAGATAAGCCCGGTGAGACCCAGGGTGAAAACCAGCGTACCGTTGAGGAACTGTGACGAGTAAATGGTCATTAGTTGTCTTGATTGGCCAAGCGTGAAGGTGCGAACCTTGGAAAACTGGAGACGAGAAAGATTGATTGGGACGTCCTCGGATGCGTACTCGACGGGCATCGTTTGGGCGCAGCGAGCATGGGGGCAGGCGCTGAGCGCGGATGACGAATACCATGAGTCTTACCAACATAATTATGTAGGCGAGGCCAGTTCGGCCCTGGGCGCTCGGCACCAAAGTAAAGCCGTGTAATCGCCGCTGCTACTTGGGATCTGTTGCATTTGTTGGAGAACAGCCTGCGTCACGACGGAGCATGATAGCTAACTACATAGCACCACTGTAGCTGGGCTGAGCCGAGCCGAGCCGTGGCAACACCAGGACCGAGACTCCCAGATCGAGTGGACCCCGTGCCAACTGTTGGACCATGGCAATTCTGATGCACTGTGAGAAATATGCACAATGGGCATATGCATTATTAGCATACCTACTGCATGGGACTAGTGGTAAGTACCTGGCATGACAAGCAGAAACGCGCTGCCACTGCAGCACCCGCATTGTTTAGTCGGGAGACAGCACAGCCACACCTTCCGTCGTTAACGCTCAGCCTGAGTGTGTTCAGTCAATCGCTCCCATCGCCCTAATGGTGTCCGCACATACCGCATCCCAGGAAGAACTCAAAGTCGCCAAGGTGCCAGTCGCATGGAGGGACCAATGTTCCGCGTATGCCTCTCTTTTTTCCGTGTGGTCACGCTCGTTGCCAACTGACCACTGACCAGGTTGTTGATTCCATTGAACGTGTGCCGGAGAAAGAACTTTTATCTTCCTTGGGAGTGCGAGAACGAGAGACACGGGTATGAAAAGTGCGTGGAGATTTTTATATTCTTTTCTTCTACAGGCATTGACTATTCTACGGTAGGTGCCAATATGACGAGTAAGTGAACAGTGTTTCCAGAGACCAGTCATCATTTGACGCTCGTGAAGCATGATGCGTCGAATGAGGAAGATGTCAAAGCTAAAAGCCCAGCAAGCGGAAGAACTCGTGGAATAGAATCGCGGTCGCATACCCGACAGCCTGTATAGACTTGCCTCCGGTGCTACTACAAATCCAATGCAGCGATGCGTTTCGTGAGCGGTGAACTGTGTAATGCGATTACATGTCTGGTGAGTATGTTCTAATAAGTACTTGTGATGGAGTCCAGTGTGAATCAGACTCTTCGGCCTGTCTCCTTCTCCCACTCTCCGATCTCCTTCTTGACCCTCTCAATTACGTCCTCGGGTGTGCTGTTCTGCCCGAAAGCCTCGACGAATTTGCCGTTTGGATCCATGAAGTAGATATATATCGAGTGATCTACGAGGTAGTCACCCTTGGGGTCTGCGTTTGGCGGAGTGGAGAAATACACCCGGTATGCTTTGCAAACGGATTTGGTGGAGGAATAATCGCCTGCAAGCCCGACGATCCGGGGGTGGAAGTCTGCGAGATACTTTTCCATTTGGGCAAAGCTGTCACGCGCGGGGTCGACAGAGATAAAGACCGGTTGGAAAATCTGACCATATTCCGACTCTATGGCCAAATCTGATGAGCACGCTCAGCGTATCGCAAGGACGTGACAACGAACCCAAGGACTTGAGGAACACTCCGACCTTGTCGAGTTCGGCAGGGCAGATATCAGGGCAATTGGTGAATCCAAAGTAGACGAAATTCCATTTCCCCAAAAGGTCTTGGTCTGAAAACGGTTTGCCGTCGTGCGTCGTGAGCGTGAACGGACCACCAACATGGGGTCGTCCCACTGAACGCGACTCGAGTTCCTTCTCTATAATATGATACATCAAGTTCGATGGCGCTATGCTGGGTGTGCATATGAGACAGACCTTTTTTCTCCTGCAGCTTCCGCTTTTCATACTGGAAGTAATAAAACAAGCCGACTCCAGTAGCTACGAACAACGCTGCGGCAGCTGGCGTAAATACCTGCAAGACCACACAGAAAGTCGGTTTCGTTAGCTTGTTGCAGAAAGATAAAGAGAATGACGCACCCCAATGGCGGACCTGTCCCGGGCTCCTGCTGGGGTCGTCTGGCGAACCTGGGCGTATCTCCTACATGCTTGAATTGGAAGACTGGTTGGTGCTCTCGCAGACGACAGTGAACTCGTCCGAGTTGCCCATATGCGTGGCCGTGTTCGCGTGAAAGAGATGAGTTTGGACATTCGGGTCCGGGAACAAGCCTGACAGCGTCGCGGAGTCGACCAAACTCGTGACGATACATCGACGCTCTTGCAGCAGTTCGAAACACGTCTTCATTTTGCCCTTGTTCTGCTGAATTTCCATCGAAGACTAAGCGTTTGCTTCGTCGAACAGTGAGCTGGATGTCATGCACCTCGTGCTCTGCACGGTTCAGATTGAAGACGCATACATCCATTCAAATTTTCCGTCTGTCGATTCCAGACCCGGTCTTACTGTAGGCACCCAGGTGGGCAAGCTCCAATGTAACGCTGGTCCAACACAGGAACGATGACGATTCAAACTCGCTCAGCGCTCAGCGGCACTTCCAACGACCAAAAGGTACGCAACCGTGGATCATAAACTCTGGAATGAAATGGATCCTACTCCAGGTGATCCATCAAGCCAACGTATGTCATAGCAGGGGAAACACTCCAACCTGGATAGTGGCTGGCTTGGCCGGCCTCCATCATCGCAAGCCAATATCGGCCGTGTGGCATTGGTACGCCCTTGGATCGGGTTGATTTCGCACGTCGACCAATTTGGCACGGAGCCATGGGGCTAGGCATATAACCAAGGTGAATGTATGCGTAGCTCCTCTTTTGAAGTTGATCCTCTTTGAACATGCGACCACAGTTTGCTATTCTGTTTTTGACAGCCCTTTTGCCTTTCCTCTGCGTAGATGCCAGTCAGGTAGCGCAGGTAGAGAACCGGCTCGAAGTGTACTTCGACTATGCCGCGTGTTAGCCTCTCTGCTTGCGTATACTTATATGAGTGCAACTGACCGCTGAACGCAGGGGATGACTTGTGGACAGAAATCGTGTGTGCGTATACTACGATACCTTTGATGGTTGCTGTTCTGACATTCACGTCTAGCATTGCTCAATCCCGCCAACATCGCTGAGAAGATCCAAAGTTCGTTTGTTTCGCGTGCCCTGACTCCCAGGTGTACTAATCAAGAACTTGGTATTACACAGAGGCATTATTCGTCTCAAATCTCCTTGGCATGCCCTCGATGGCGAACGCAGACAGTATTCAAGTATCGCCAAATTCCCTTGATCTCGCACCTGAATTCCTTCAACGAAGTCTCGAAACTCTCTTTTCCGAGGAAACTGGCACACTTAGTCGGTTCTTTGAGACTGTGATCAACGGCACCGTAGCCTTGAGGGTAGCGTTGCGTGACTTACTCGAGTTGGCGTTTGCAGACAGTGTTCTCTCGAGCGACGCTCCGCTGGTTCCCTTAGACACGGTCGCAATGTTTGTTGCAATTGTGTGCGGCGACTTTCGAGCAAGGTTCCCACTCCCTGCGATGGCCCCGGGCCACGCAAAGCGGGAAAAGCATGTGTCTGACGCCCTCGAGTATCTCCAACAGCTTGCCATTCGCCCCGCGAAGAACCATGGAGAGGTGATTGAGCGCCATCTGGCTCGTGCCAAACCCCTCCTTCATAACGTGGGAGTTTTGATTGGTGAGAGCGACCCATGACATTGGGCTTGGCGTTCTAATTCGGTGCAATTTGTAGGCGACGTGGCTGAACTTTACCCCGAGGCCATCGAAGCCCTGCTGAGCGTCGGTGCCGTGTTATGGCCAGAAGCAGTGCTTGTACGGTCCTTGGTGATCTTGTACTGTTTTGGGCCATATGTACTTGGGAAAGGTGAGCCCATTCGGTTAGCTAAACATAGGGTTCGTGTTCATTCAGCCCCAATGTCGTCACAGATGTCATCGGTGGATGGCTATTCAAGCAAGTTTCCGAGACCTCGAGAATCTGGCAGATGCAAATTGTGTTGAGAAGTTAGCTTAGGCAGCCCAAAACAAACATTGTATTGTAATTCATATGCGTGGGCACTTGTTCCCTCTGCTTGTGGCAGATAAGCTTAGAGAACGGTGTGAAAACGTCGTGTGTAAAATATGAACAGTGGCTGCTTGTTCATCGTCGTCTCCTGCGTGCATTTAAAATACGCATTGAAGGTCACCTATACGTGTGCACATCATTGACAGTACCTATGGGGACATGTTACTGATTCAGGTTCAAAAATAGCGGGAATACGAGCGTGCTTACCGTCTCTCTCCAAAATCGCCGAGACCCGGAATGATGTATGCCTTCTCGTTGAGACCTTTATCAATCCAACCGGTGATCTTCGGATCATGAATCATTCGTAAATGCGCAGCTCGTACGGAGAGAATAGGAATCATACCACACGTAGCGCAGGATACTTGGTACAAAACGCCGCCAGGCCTTCTGGGGCTGCGATCTTAAACGACGTCAATATCACTAGTGTGCCTCACACAAGGATAGGTACCAAGTTTATGAATATGATGCGTTCTTCGGGAACACCATGCTCTTTCAGAATTTCAACGGCTTTTATAGCCGATCCTCCAGTAGCTAATCTAAAGTGAGAGAGAGAGGAGCAAATTCATGACGCGAACACACCTAGCATAGGGTCTAGAAGAAGAACGTAACGCGACGCAATGTCCTCTGGAAGCTGGGGTTACAGAATACTTGGTGAATTATAGATTGGCGGCCGGAAATAGCCTCACCTTGCAGTAGAATAATTTGGGGAGTGCAGTCTCTTCGTCCTGACCTAGCGGTATCAGGGACGTTCTCAGAGGAAATCGGTAACTGATACCCTTTGAATGAGGATCTTTCCGATGCGGACACTCCTGCATACTTCGCGCAAACCCGCTTCCATAGCCTAGCAATGACATGTTAGATAGAGAAACGGAGCATTGTCGCACCGGAGTGGTCTCTAGCCTACCTCTCCAGCACGCAATATGGAGACCCCACATATCTTTCCTTCAAACCCCACCCCTTCGTACTTGGATCCCTACATTATCAAAGGGAGAAATATGTACCGAGCAAGGACGTGTTTAGACCGCGATCCCCGAAACTCGACATCAAGGTAGGTTCACGTACGGTGGGTGTCTCTATCGTCTTTGGCACGACGGGTAAATGGTTCAGACCTTCTTCCACGAGTAACCGGATCACGCGATCAGAGTAGAAGAGAAAATCCCCGCGACTGGTTGTTCTGTCTCTGATGATCGTGTAGAGGGCTTCGAGCTGAGCGGTCTGGGGCAGGGTAAACACGGATGGAGGGAGAGATCCTGGCGTTGCCTGTGAAGTCGTTCCCGTCGTTGTTGCCATCGAAGATGATGATAAAGACGTGTTAGTAGAAGGGAAATGTTCGAACTTCGAATCAGCGTCCTCGTTAACGAGGTCACGTGCGTGGGTCTGGACTTCCGTCACTCAACACATAGTAGCAGTCCAATAGCAGTCTGTCTCTTAGTCATTGGTTTTACTCTAATCTAATTGGTTGAACTTTGCTACTTGTGCCATGCTATTGTCCTATTGAGACTACCTTCTCTCACTCACTAATCTACTAACATTTGTTGCACTTTAAAATGTCCACTTAAGGGCACCTTTCAGTGCCCACTGGTGGTCGGGAGGTCATGTACTAACTAGTAGGGTCAGCTTTGCCTCTGGAGACCTTGCTGGTATGGGATGGTCGTGATGTGAGCAGAAAAGAGTCTCAAATTGATCACATCCCCCCCCCCTTCAGAGGATCTTCTTGAAGAGGACTGAATTTTAGAGGGAAAAGCAGAACATACAAAGAAAGACTACCTAGCCAGGAAGTACAGACCACCTCACCAATGAGAAATAATACAATAAACATCTGATCCTACATGACACAGTTTAGCTGAGAAGAAGGTACATACAGACAGCAAACGGACAGTACAGTATTTTCCGCAACTATAATCCGGAAATAGCCGAGATTCCACAAAGAATCCGCCAATACCCGAAATTCAATTTCTTTCAGACGAAACGGTATATAAGTTTTACCTAAGCAAAATCCGGCAATACCCGAGGTTCATTTTATTTCCTTTCTCTTTCGTTTGTGTATCCTTGTTTTGAATCTGCAGACGAAGCGAAGTAAAATAACCACCTTGCCAGCCTGCAAGGTAATGGATTTCAGCACATGTCAGTGGTTGCCAGTGGAATGTTCCAAAGACTCCAATATGCCAGCAAATCCTATTCCATGAAACACATAGCTGTTTGCGCAAGGTTCACAGACACCGTATTTGCAACTTGAAGTTGACTCTTGCGCGCTGGTTTTGTTCAGGACATCCTGCAGTGTTCATTGGTGCTGAGACATGTCCATCCAGTCTACTGACCATGATTGGTACTTCATGTCACATTTTGCATACAGCTTGTTGGGTTTTATAAATTATAAATTTTTCTCTGAGTGTGCGATGAATTTACCATGCTTTGGTAGAGCAGTGCACGAGTTGGGATTGGTATCAGGGGCTGGCCATTCCGAGACCACAGACTGTGTCTGCGTTGATTTGCTTGATTTCGTTATTGGATACGACAACGAGGTGGTTGTTGAACCAAAAGAGACCCTTGTTAAACAATGGAATGACATTCACTTTGACATCGACGAGTAGCTGGCCATCGTTGCTGTCGTAGACTTCGAACGGAATCATAAGTGCGCCCAGCCGTCTGCACTAGTCTGGAGACCAGACTACGTCTGCACGTGATAGAGTTGCAACCCTGTTTCAAGGTTCGCTTCAGAATCGCTTGTACTACTAGCGCCTCGGGGACCTCAGTGATCTCGAGAACGCAATTTCGACAATCACCATCTAAACAACCTCCGCAGCTGTTATTTAGTTCGTTTTCAGCGCCTGAGGCCACCGAGCCTCTGGAGGAAGCAATCTCGATTCTCAAGGATGGTGTTGACCTCGGCCCCTTGTGGTCACCCCAATATCTCTGCAATTCTTCATATCCATATCTTTGGCTACTCTTACTTCGCTCGTTTCCAGCCTCGGGGAACTGCGTGATCTCCCACTGGCACTGGCAACGGCAGCTGATCTTAGTCAGACCATGTGAAGGTTGGCGTAAGGTCGAAGCCCATCATTCATCGGTATCATCAACGGTGTTGGTTTGTACTACTTGTGACATATTGGGAACCGATATTAATGGACCGTCATCAGAAAGTTGGCCCATCTCGCCTTCATACGTGATTGAAACCCAGCAGTGTTCCGTCGGCTCATATTCGGTTCAAGGTGTGAGGTCAATTGGCTTTATCCTCATTTTCTCCAGCCAGATTCTGTTATGCCAGCGAAGTCATGATTCCACGTAACCTCCTGCCTAGCACGAGAGAGAGATAGAAAAGGTTCAAGCTTTCTCTATCCAATGAGGTTCATACGGTTCAGCCGCTGATCCCAATCACATGCATTTTCAATGGTATCTATCATGAGCGTCAATTCGAAGGGCATACTAATTCGGATCGATCCCTCGACCGTACGCTTCATCCGTCACCATTTTCGGTTGTTCCGATAGCCTGAAAGGTTTCGTGCTTCATGGTCATCATGCGCCAGCCGCAGTATCGAAGCTTCCAGAATTCAGGATGGGCGCCTGTCTTCAGTCGTTATGCAATTAAAGCGTCGATTGATGGGTCTTCCATCTCTTGGCGCAATAGCATTGACAATGGCGAGCGGGCATCTACTTCGTGGTGCCACACATCAATCGTTGATCAACACCCCACTTTACATGTATCGTCACTGTTACTTCCCGTCCTATGGTTCTGACTGTCACGTCGTCTGAGTTTCTCAGCCATCCTGTTGGATTGTTTGGCCGAACAGGTTTCTTAAAATCAAATGATCCAAACCGAACAACACCCCGACTTCGCCGTTAATGTACAGAGTGGAGTTAGACTGGTCAAAAGTAGGTTCCGAGCATCATTGAAAGGATGCTCAATTATATCATTTCCACTGGGTTCGTTATTCTAAGCGCGTCTTATGATATCACAATAGGGTCCCCGTCGCTCGAAGTGGATAAATGGTTCTAGTAACAGGGAGCAAGAACGGTCCCCGCAAATAGATTTTTGGGGTGCTGTTTCAGTAAGTACACCACAAACACCCTGCCTGTGGGACGCTTGTGCTACGTCCGAGTTTCTATAGATGTTCTGAAATGGTTTGAATGGGTGTTTCTCAGCCGCACTTTCCGTTTTGGCTAGGGGCTGCTTTGCAGACGTATAAATACCAGCCATTCCGGCTCGAATACGCATCAACACCCAGTACACTCCCAAATTCGATCCACAATGCCTCCTTTCGTCCCCGACGGTGTATATAAAATCCGCAATGCTGAATTCTCCCGTAGCGTTGCTGGCCTAATGGAACGTACCATGCAGGGACCAATCCTGGGCCTCACAGATCGTCAGAGCAATCGCAAGGCCTTGGTTCGTATTGTTCTTTGTAGAGGACCATACTCACTAGTTCTGTAGTGGAGGATCAAGAACGTTGGAGATGGCGGCAACGAGATCATCATCGAGAGCCTATTCCCTCCTGGAACCTTTGCAAGTGCAGACCAGTTCCCAGTACGCACGCTTAGGGAATATCAAACGTATGGAACTGATCCAATGCTGCTAGAATGCCTCACTCTTCGGTTCCTCCGACCAGACGGTCTGGACCGTCGTCAAACAGGACCGTGGCTACTAGTGAGTTTTGGATTGATTTCCTTACTCGACCCTATTCACATTCTATTCCGCAGTCTCCAATCTCCGAATGCGGAATTTGTCTGGCAGCTCACTCGCGATGGCGACTACGCGCCGGTATGCATTTATCATACCCTCGTGCACGAATACCTCTCACACTCAACCATTACAGATTGTGCTGATCCCTTTCACTGGGCAGTACAACACGCAGTGGACATTCGAACGAATTGAAATCTAAGGAGTGTGAGGCTGCTCTGTTGCATTAGACAAGACATGTGTGAATGACCGATCAGGAAAGAAAATCGGATTGAATGTATGTATGTCGTAGCAGAGTTACGTGGACTGTTTGTTGAAGTACGATGAATGTGAATGTGACGCTCGAACTTCCATGACTTTGTAACATGAGAGGGGACACGCGGTTGGTTTGAGGTTACTGGCCGGCAAGAAGTTCAGGTCCCTTGACATTCGATACGGCATTTCATGCGGATGGCAAAACGACAGACCTCGATATGTCCATACATATCCAAGTTTTAGGATGGTGGCCAGAAGTAGCAGCAACTTTATTCTCGTTTTCACCCCGAGTCGCAGCAATAGGCGCACCGTTCTGTCAACTTTGTGTCTTCCCACGACACCACCCATCGTCTCCCTACCGCCACCATCGGCGTTGATCACTAGCACGGCACGTCGCCCGCTCTCCATGGACCTCCTCTTCCCCTAGCCTCTCCCATAATGCATGGCGTCGGGAACGAAGAAAGCTCATTCATGCATCAATGTGACATCCAGGACAAAAGTCGTCATTCAAACAAGGTACTGTTGAATAATCGACCGTAGCTGTGACGCTTGCTTGGTCAATATCTCAATAGTTTCTTTCTGCGATACACCCTGTCAATCATACAGCTAACCGAACCTTGGTTTGAACACTCACCCAGAGATCATCCTGCATCGTTTTTCCCTCCTCCCTGATCACGAAATCAGACGGCTCAACTAACATAGGCGCCTTTCATGTGATCCCCGCTGTCCCGCTCGCCGATGGCAGCGTAGACGAGCTGACAGCTGCCTTGTTCGGATGTCCGCGCCAGACATATCTCCATGAATCATAGCAAAATAGGTCGCGTAAACGAGCGCGACTGTGCTACATACCATCTAACCGTGCAGCTTCAGCTGAAATCCATGATGCAGAAATCCCAATATCTGCGCGTGGGACTGGATCCGCTGCGCCAAAGAAACCAGACCGCAACGCATGGCAACGCAAACACCGTCACCGAATGTAGCAATATTGATGCAACTCCGTACTAGTAGTGGTCATACATATTTTGTTTCCATCACCCAGTTCTCCGACAATCACACCCCAATAGTACGTCCTACTACTTGCCTTTTCCAGATGCATCCCTGGTTCGAGCCGAATTGGAGGGCGACTTGTTTTCGCCGTCATCGCTGCGTCGGTTGCTTGTGCCTTATTTTTACGTGCCCGGTTGCGCGCCAAGTGAGATGTCAGTCAGTGAGGGCTTTCTCCCTCGTCCTCTATCGGTTGAAAACTGAGGGTTTAGGTGCTCAGGGAGAAATAAGAGGCAATATTTACTGCGCAGTGTACCAGGACTGGTCTCGATGTGTTCATTGACCACAGCCCAACTAGCGCTGGCGGCGGTCCTGGTACCAGTGACTGGAATCCCAGGTGCGGTTCTACGTCGTGTGGTAGATAGTGTGGTAGATTCCTCTATCACTATACCCATTGTATTGTTAGGTGCCGGCACTGTCTTTGAGGTTGCCTTCACCTGAGCCAAGCCTCGCGAGCGAGACGTGCAAACTGCTGGGCCATGCAATATGTAGCTTCAGTGAAGCCAGTGGGTCAATTCGATCAAGTCGTCCATCATTGGTCGTGAACGACGACAAGGTATAAAGTAGAGAGGATAGGCAGAGATACCACTAGTGAGTATCCTCATTGAATCTCATGATATTGTCGATGCATCAATCTCTTATAATTTACGCGTGAAATAAAGATGCTAGTGAATGGGTTCTTCCGTCATTCGCAGGAAGACGGATGAAACTCTCATGCATTGCTTTCAAGCTTGGGCCGTTATCGGTTTCTCGAGGTCAGAATAGATCGGAACAAGTATTCCGCGCACAGACAACCGCGCTCGGACTGGTGGAAATCAGGACTGAGGAGGATCTCCCTGCATTCAACTCTCTCTACCTCGTTCGCCCATGGATCGACTTTCTCCTCGATCAACAGCCTCATTCTGTTTACCTTCTTCCTTTATTCCAAGCACGCGCTAACCACCACATCCGAAACGGTGGGATAAATTTCAAGACAACAACGACTGAGTGGAGGACAAGACGAAATCGGATATCGTACACTCGAATTCAACTCGTACACCTAATAACGCTCGTTCAAAGTCACTTCTCAGACTTGAAAAACCCTTAAAAACTAAATTGCGTTGCCTCCTTGCCCTCGCGCACCCATCCGACATGGTCCGCTGTCAACAACGACGCCCTCAAGAACAAAGACCCATCCAACAACTCGGCGTCCTTGAGCTCGGTGCCCTTGAAGTAGCCAGCTGAACGCGTCCCATAAAGGGTGTTAAAGTGGGCAAAAGTCCGTTGGACCTTGATCAGGTGTTCGATGGGATGCGCGATCGCGGATTGCAAGATGGGCAAGAACGGATTCGGGTTAGGGGTCGTTTCGGTGGTGAGCAGCGTCTTTGATGTCGGGGTGGTGGGGACAGAGGGTTCGACCGACGTGGTCGTCATAAAGGACTTGATGTTCAAGGCTGGTGGTCCGCGTATGGTTAACCAAGTGAGGACTGTGTGGAGATAGCCACGCAAGAGGAGCACTTGGGCACGCGGAGAGAGGTATGCAATCAACGAAGGGAGGAAGAGGCTCGAGGTTACCAGGTGCATCCTATCCAACATACACGTCAGTGGACGCCGTTCCCCTGCATCTGCATCTCAAAAAATATGTCACGTACAGGAAAAAGTCTGCTTGGAAGCCACTTGCTGTCAACCCGCCGACTCCGTAAACCAAGGAGCTTAACCAGACAACCTCCTCCATTTTGCGCTCGATTTCACCAGGCTGGTTCAAATCAACGGTCCATTGCTTGGCATACTCCATGACCATGGGAGAACTCTCGGCGAACATTTCCACGAACTGATTGAGAAAATCTGTGGGTGTCCTGCGATATAATCTGTCGTCATTCAGAATGCGTGCCGCGATGTCGAACGCGTGTACACCGCTAGTCTTGGATACAATAGGAGTGTTTGTATTGGCCGGGGTGTCCAGCGCAAAAGACGAAAGGCGGTTTACAATGTGTTCCATAGTATTCGTCGAACTGGGAGCAAAAAGAGAAGGGGGAAGGGTTTCCCTGAGATGCACACGATGAACTGCCACTAGCGCAAGACCTTGAAAGGCACAATTTAGAATACTCGTCCGTGTGCAGATGTCATACGGCGTACCTTCGACAAACATCCCTTTCAAACCAAACTCGACTCCGTATCCGACGTGAATCAAAGGGTGCGCGAGATCAGAAAGGAAACGAGCCAACATTTCGGGTTGAGTGTTCGCCTCCCTTCCTTTCTGGAAGTTATATTTCTCGGAAAAGACAAACTCTTCGAGGATGCGCGCGGAACCTTTTTCAGAGACTTGCTTGGAAAAGAAGTTGACATAGGCCTGGTAGAAACTTGCGTGTATTTGAAGTGGGGTCATCTGATGCACAGTGTACAGTGACTTACTTTTCATCCCCCAAGTGATCAACGAAATTTTCTTCAGTGATGGGCTCAGGAGACTGGACCACAGGGCGCTGAATGCGAGAATCACGCTCATAGTAATCTCTGATGACCGCGGCGGATCCACCTAAAGCATAGATCGCAAGCGCGCGATGGGTCATGTGGCTGATCACGCGGTCAATGTTGTGTCTCGCGTGAACTTGAATAGAGACACACGTACTTGTGGAAACGTGATTCATTGACGAAAATATGATGACGCTGGTGATTATCTTTGAGAACGTCCTGGAGAGTAGCGAGAGACTCCAGGTTCGCCCCTGGATATCTCTGTGGGGAAAGTTGCGAAGGAGGAAGGGATGGGGCAGGGAAGAGCCTGTCGACGTTGGATGACATGATGCTGGTAGACCTTGTTAGTAACAACGAGCAAAGTCCCAGACACTACACCTCTCCGTATTTATCTGAGCATGTCTTTCCAACGACGTCAATTCTTATGTAGCCGCTTCTCACACGTAGGTCCCGGATGACCTTCCTTACCAATCGTAAACTGAATAAGGAAGCCCGTGCCTTGATTAGCACGTGCCCACGGAGACGATGAGGTGTACAGACGGCAGTCGTGAGCTGCTGGGCAACCAACGTTCCGAACTTGTCAGTAAAACGGCCCCGAGTCGGAGTGATCACGCGAACAAAACGACGCTGAGTCCTGACATGGACAAACCTGCATTACGCCAAGTTGACCACCGTACCATGCTAGCAAGGTTGCTACCCAGTGTTTGAAGTGCCACGGGCGGACAGATCATGCCATGGCCCATGATCAGTGGCGAGCCCAAGACAAAGCCACAAGCCATCGGACCATGGCGATGGCGTTCACACAGTCGCTTTGTAATTATGCGCTCGTGAGCCATTGTACAAACCGACGATGTTTTCTAGGTTGTTCGTTCAATGAAACGTTGACACTGAAACTAAAGGCAGAGACACACTGCTAGTGATCACGGGCTTCTCGGAGGAGGACGTCCGATACTGTACACAGGTTTTCAAGTCCCGTTTTGACATCCTAGACACTAAAATCCACAGGTTCGACTCGAATAGAGTCGTGCCATCAGTGCCGGTGCTTCAAGTTGATTAACGATTCGTGTTACAGTGGTAGCTGCCTACACGCGCATTTTTGTTCGAACTCGGGCTCTGTGGTAACGCCAGAAGCAATTTGGTCAGGGCCCAGGCTGGCAGTACTTAAAATGACAGAGAAAGGCTGTCGTTTGATGGGCTGAACCTTAATTAAAGTAGCATGGTCAAATCTTTTCCACGAAAAATCTTTCCCAACTCATCGCCCAAGTTCTATGCCAGTCAGACAAGTTACCTCAGCGGGTGTGTCAGAAACTCTGAGCAGAATCGCGTCCTAATGATTTATGTGCTTAACATCATTTGTAGCCAGCCACCAATCTCCACGACAGCGCATCTTACGTAGAACTCTATTTCCCATTTGTGGCCACCTCTCCAGCCTTGTTTCAGGCGAATGACCCCTCTGAAGCGGCCTACGTTGGGACCGGGTCATGCCTGTACAACGACAACAGCTTACCATCTGCTGTCAGAAGTGTATTTCTTGCAACCCCAGAACATCGTACGAGCCGTGGAGCGCATACTCTGTACTAAGTTTACTTAACGCATTCGGGTGATTAAGACCTGCGCATACCTTGTCCTAGTCGAATAGTCAACATAATTTGCATGGAATTATACCCCACGTGTCAAACTGACTGTCCATCTCGTATGCGCCAGCACGTCGCAGGATCGATTGAGGTACATGTTGTAGGAAGATGAGTTCGCCATAGAGGACAATAAAAGTAAAATCTATCCGCCTTTTTCCACATTGGTGTTGCGGGTCACGTCAACGAGGCGACATGGAGTACCCTCGTGATGCAGATGTACTACGGAAAGGTAGAGGCAAGCGTTCATTACCATGCAACCAACTCGAACAAGTGCAATTCAATGGGACTGGATGAAACAGGCACCGGATAAAAGGTTAGTCAGCCAGGTGCGCAAATGAAGAGACGCTCTTCTTTGGACGTCGCTCTGTGTGCTAGGGAAGAGGTCGAGGAGGAGTGGATGGGCAAGAGCCCAAAGCGCTCTTCGGCCCGGAACGGGAGCCCAACTTGCCAGGTAGGCATGAGCTTGCGAGGAACACCTCGCAGGCACGTATGCAAGTTGGGCTCACACGCTCCCAACCCCAGGGGGTGAGCTGCGAGGAGCCGGAATGGAAGATGGAGGCAGGGTGTGGTGGGCGGGTGCGCTGAAACGGGCGAGGACGAGCGGTGCAGGGATGACGAGTGTCGAGCGACGAGGTGGTGGCGCGAAAACGGGTGCCGCCCCCTTACGTCGCCTGTCCGAAGAAGGTAAGCCTGGTCGTGGCAACAGAATGTGGTTTCCTCGGCTGCTGGTTCACTGATTGGCAAGCAGGAACTCACAGAATTCCTGTGCTAGCTCAATACTCATGTTGAATGGCACTGTTATCAACCTGAGATCTGATCGATGGTCGATGATCATCATCGCAAGGCTCAATACGAAGCCGACATGTGATATTGTCCTGTGGGAAAATGTGCAGTAGTCTGTCACTGGCAGTGCCGCTCGAGTTACGCCAGCTACTGGAACCGTTCCTCGAGGCCGGAATGTGCAAACCTGTGCACGACTCGGATCTGTCGAGCTGTCTCGCTTGAACGTTGAAGTATGTTTCAACTACTAATAACTTCGATTGACAGATAAGTTATTTGAACTTGAGAGCCATATGATTTCAACCGGCACGAAATCGTTCATTTTGGACCGAACATCGCGTTCCGGGAGTCCAATGAAATTATAAAAGTAGGTCTCTCAGACTCCCAAACTAACGACAGCTACCCATCGTGTGACTTACCCTCTTCCCTCCCGAGCTAGACGCAGCGACGACATGAGCTTAGTTGGAAAACTGGTGTTTTCCGCGTTCGCGTCTGTGAACGCCTTCGGACTCTGGAAACTCTTCCAGTTTGTGTACCGTCAATTGACATCTCCCATACGCCACCTACGCGGTCCCAAGGGGACAAGCTGGATTTATGGCAACATGCTAGATATCTACAAAGCTGTGTGTCACAATGCCCGTCATCTTGTCGCGACTAATTGTATCATTCTCGCTTGCTTCTAGGATGCCACACTCTACGAAGAGTGGGTGACACAGTACGGGAATACGATGAATTGCAAGGGTTTTTTCAGTGTACGCTGGCTGCCAAAGACTTTATCCATGATATTGAGCACAGTTGTCCTCCAGATCAATCGGGTGTTTACTATGGACATTCGAGCCATTAATTATGTCCTCACCCACACTAGTGACTACCATAAGCCCCCCGACGTCCGATACACCTTATCGCAGATCCTCGGCAAGGGTGGGTTATAGCCTCATGTGGTTTTCGCTTGCACACTCAATCGGAGATATAGGCGTCTTGATCGTCGAAGGTGCTCAGCATCGCCAGCAGGTTAGCATCCATTTTCTCTGTCTCTACCGACACTCACGAATCCCTCACAAAAGAGGCGCATCATGGTGATTACGTTCTTGCGGACATGCGCCGTCTGTGATATTAAATTGAGAATTAGAACCCTGCATTCGGTCCCGCACAAATCCGGGCGCTCACAGACATCTTCCTGGAAAAATCTGTCCGAGTATGTGATTCATTAGACCTTTCCACGGAGTTCACTCACGGTCTCCACATAGCTTTGCGATGTGCTGTCGTCTGAGATTGCCAAGAATCCTGCCGGAACAACCACTGGTGCTCGTATCGACATCATACCATGGCTGAGTAGGATGACACTTGATGCCATTGGTCTCGCAGGTGGGTGATGTGTATTGTCTGCGATCGAAAGGGCGCCACTGACCATTGTTAGGTTTCAACTACAATTTTGATGCACTCAACGCGAACGAGAAACCGAATGAGCTCAACGAGGCCTTTACTACCGTAAACGAGGTCATGCAGAAACTGACTAAACTCTCAATATTGCAAGCATGGTTCCCTTTATTTCGTATCCTCGTCAGTATCATGATATCGTTGCACCGTTTACATCCCCTTATCTTCTGTGTGACAGCCCAGCGATCGTGCACGCACAACTAAGGTTGCGACTCGTACGATGAACCGCATCGGTAGAGAACTTTTGTCGGATGCCAAGGCGGCCGCTCGCGAGAGTGCGACAGAGAAAGGCGAAATCGAAAAGCACAATTTACATGGTCGGGATTTATTGTCGCTTCTGGTCAAAGCGAACATGGCGACCGATATCCCTGAGAGTCAGAGATTGTCTGACGAAGATGTATTGGCGCGTGCGTTCACCCTCGTGTGCAATTTAAACGTCAAGGCTCACGCGTTCTTCGGCAGAGGTCCCCACATTCTTGGTGGCTGGTCATGAAACCACAAGGTATCGCTCACTATTTTCTCGAAATATTTGTATTGGGGACTTAAACGCGGTTCAAAAGCACGGCAACCACATGGGCACTCTTTGCAATGACAAACGCCACCGAAATTCAGATGAAACTCAGAGAAGAACTCCTTTCTGTTGACACCGAAACTCCATCCATGGACGAACTCATGGCGCTTCCTTACCTCGACGCTGTCGTGAGAGAAACTCTCCGCGTGCATCCACCCGTTCCAAACGGCGGGCGGGTTGCGATGAAAGACGACGTGATACCCGTCGAGAAGCCATACACGGACAAGCATGGCGTCGTTCACGACTCTATCAGGTACACCTCCTGTCCCTCCCCTTGTGAATTCAATGTATATCCCCTCCTTCCTCACAGAATTAGAAAAGGTGACCCGATTATTATTCCGATCTTGGCGATCAACCGGTCCAGGGAGCTGTGGGGACCTGATGCGCATGAGTTCAAGTACGTTATATTTCTTCTGGAGTCTTACTTCGTTCACTCACTTATCCACCGTCGACCGTAGGCCAGAACGGTGGCAAAACATTCCGGACGCCGTCTCGCAGATTCCAGGAGTGTGGGGCCATCTACTGAGTTTCCTTGGTGGTCCCAGAGCATGCATCGGATACCGGTTCTCCATAGTCGAGTGAGTTTCTTGCCTCAAGTGTGCGTCGATCGATATGGTACTGATCTCGATCGGAACATGTTGCAACGTCTACTACAGAATGAAAGCGCTCCTGTTCACGCTCATTCGCGCGTTCGAATTCGAGCTTGCTGTGCCGGTCAGTGAGATCGCACAAAAGGCGGAGGTCGTGCAAAGGCCTGTTTTGCGCAGCGATCCAGAGAACAAGATTCAGCTCCCGTTGTTGATCAAGCCGTATAAGCGGAATTGAGGTCCCAGGCTCTAGGCTGTTGGAAGTCGCAAGCGTGAGCGCGCTCCAATAGGAGATGCGACACCGAGTGGTACACCGTTTAGGCCTCGACATCTTAGCTTTTTTTTTCATTTTACCTTGATATAGATGGTTTGTGTCGCCTTACGCGTCGCTAGATACTCGTTGCGCACACCGATTCATTGTCCCCTTTGATCCTTTCTCTTGTAAAGCATATGTATAGTATTCTCATGTTAATGCTGACGCGGTGACCTACGAGGTGAATTCAGGAGTCGAGTCTATCGTTGTCTATTCCGCGACCAATTGTTCTTACCTATGATAGTCGCGCTATCGTCTTCTCCCTTCTCAGGCGCCAGCGATCAAGAGACGGGTGTACACGGTCTATGTACCCCTCGGTGAATGTTGGTATTCGTGTTAGAGGTGACTGTGTTGTGTGCATGCATCACTGCTGGAGAGATTGGAGTCGCCAACAGTGGACCGAAGTTCTTCACGATACCATTGTGGCTCAAGTGCACTTCCTAGGAACGACCTCCATCCCAGCCCCCAACTCCCCCGCCACAGCCTCCATCGCGCCCAAACCGCCCTTGTCGAACGCCTCTGCGAATCTTCGATATGTCGTCTGCATGCGGGACTCAGATTGAGAGGTCGGAAGTCGGTAGAGTCAAGAGGCGCATAGTACATATGCGC
>JBBPJQ010000581.1:0-20571 GCA_038088795.1 Boletus rex-veris
TTCCTTGGGTCCTGGGATACTCTAACCGCCCTTTTACAGTCCTTCAGCATTCCCTGCTACTCCCTTGGGTCGAGTCATACTCGCACCCTTTATTTTGTCTGATTAGTCCTACTGACCCATCCCAAACATTCCTTGGTGTTTTACATCTGGAGCCCACCGCGAGGGGGTTCAGTGGAATACTTCATGAAGGACTTTATTTTCAGGTTTAGACCCTTTCCCTACTTGCCCTGCATTTTTCTGCTACAGAGTCTGCTCTGTCCCTTAAAAATTTCATTCATCTCCGTTCGGTGATTGCATTTAGCCTTTCCGTCGCAACCAATTCCATCACCATCGCAACTGCCTCCGGCAGTCCACATTTGGATCATTCCGTACTTGTAACATCACTTGCACTCAACCGTGACTCATTCCAAACTCCATCCGCTCCTTCGGGTTCCTCCATCAGTCCTGTCCTAATACTCGATGTCCACACTACTCCGTCGACCTTTCCGTGGTACTCCGGATGCACCTCACTTTGATGCTTCAAATATATCCCACCTTCCTGGTTTCCTTGAGGATATCGACTTTCTCGGAACCAGACTTCGTTTAGATGCCGCAGGAAAGATTAAGCTGTTGATCTACTATGCTGCCCTTGATGATGCAGAGCTCTGGGAACTACTTCCGGAAGCGTCCGCTTTTGTTCCAGACTTCGACACATTCATCTCTGCAGTCAAACAGATGTACCCTGGATGTGAGACTGCTGATCGTTATTGCCGCACAGACCTTCACCGGATAGTCCGAAATTTCCGGACTACATCCATGCCAAGCCAGGATGATGTCAGTGCCTACTATTGCCAGTTCCACAAGATCACATCGCTTCTCAGGACATCCCATCGATTCTCGGACTTTGAACACGACGAACTCTTCCTGTCTGGTTTTCCGGATTCCATTGCAGTCCGGATCTGTCATCGACTGTCAATAGTCAGGTCCAACATACATCCGGATGATCCATACCCTATGTCCGATGTCCGGGATGCTGCAGTATTCCTTCTTTCCAGGTCTTTGTCCCATTCCTTGGATCCTTCACCACCATCTGTTGCTATGTCCGCTTTCCCACACGTTCCAACTCTGGTACCTGTTCCTTGTATTCAGCATCTACCCGACCCACATCCGCTTGCACCAGCATCACCTATCTGAGTCGAACCAGTATCCATTCCTGGTCCGGAGTTTTTGCCTTCTGCCTGTTTTCAGTCCTGTGCATTCTGCAATGAACCCGGACATGCTATTAGGAGCTGCACACATGCGGAAGCATATTTACGGGTAGGAAAGATCATCCGAAGCGCTGACAAACGACTCTATTTCACAGACGGAACCCAGATCCCTCGCCTACCTGGAACTCGTAGTATCAAAGGATGCATTGACCATCTATTAACTGAACAACCTGTGACATCTGCATTCACAGTTACCCATACCACTACCTCACCGCCGCTGACCCATCCTCTAGTCACCAAAGTCCAGACTGATGCTTTCCAGTCCCGGACATCATCTATTCCACCCGGAAATCGTCAGACTGTCCACCGAAGTCCAGATACTCTTAGTCCAGTCCGAGATGCGGTCTTGGACATTGATCCATCCATATTTGAGCTCGACGCTACTGATCCTTCACCACAGAAATGTCAAATTTCCGGACTATCTACCGCCACCACCACCGTTCAACCTGGTCACTGGACCAATCAATCCGAGGTCATTCTGGACCCGGATTCTGTCATATTACTGTCATCATCATCCGCACTCATCATCTGTGATGTTCCTCATACTCCTATTCACACTGACTTGTTCCCTCCCACCATAGTTTTGGTCCTTGTCCATCCGTGCAATGAACTTGACGTCTCTGCCACTGCAAAAACTGTTCCATCATCAACACTCTTCATCCCCAATGTGTCCAAGTATTTCCTTTCTCGTCCGCTTTTTCCGGACTATTTTCTGGACCATTTTCTGGACCATCTTCCAGATTATCATATTTTGTCCTCTTCCTTTTGTTCCATTGTTGACACCATCATTGCCGATCCGGTGTCCATCGTTCCTTCCTTCCCGATTTGGAAGTCCGATATTCCAGACTTTAGACCTACCATTTCCTCTTCCGCATTTGGGTTTTATCACACCCAATCATTCTTCAAACAACTGATTCATCCGTCTGATGTGCTAACCATTGGATCTCCGCAGATCTCTGCTCCCCCACCTACCCAGATACCCGAGAGTGATGACCAGGAGGTCATTATTCAAAGTACCCAGGGGGGAGATACTCAACTCCCAAGCTCGTCCCGTCTCATTTCAACCATAAAAAATTGTGATTTTCCGTTTTCAGACTACAAGTCCTTTATACTGTCACTACTATGATACATGTCCACTTTACCCCGGTTTTCATCCGGAGATCTCCATTTCATCCCGGCATTAGTCCAGTGTCTCATTCCATCATCCGTGATCATGTTGTCTGCATATCCTGTCTCACCAGAAAAGCTGATCTTAAAAAACCCGGACATCGTGAAGTCCTATTCAAAGCGCACCTTTCCTTTTCTTTCCATGTGTCCTAACACCATCCTACATATAGATATCTGTTTCGCACGCGTTTCCGGACACTGCGCCCTTTATCCGAGTCATTTCCGTTGTCAGTCCAGTTCAATCCGGTACGGTTGGGCCAGGCATAGGAAAAGACGAAGCAAGTCACACGAGGAAGCCAAGTCGAGTTGGACACTCGCACTATAGATCTGTTCCATTTCTCTCCCTATTGTCACATTTCTCCATGTTTTCCGTTTCCGTTTACATTTTTGTCATTTTGTCCTTTGTCCTGCAGGTTCCGGATATGGATTGGACTACACAGAGTGGACTGGACCTCATCACATCGGACGGATCGCATTCAGACCTATCATGGGACCCGGATCATCCCATTCTTTGCTCTCACATCATTCCTCATCATCACATTCAGACTTGTCCCTTTTGCACCTATCCTCAGGATCATTCTCACTCATTTGTTGCTCTTATGTCAGACTTCACCGGACAACATTGGACAACATTGGACAACATTGGACATCACTCGGACATCACTCGGATGTCACTCGGATGTCACTCAGACTCATCACATCCCACGTCGTTCAATATACTGGCAGACATCGCTCCCACATTATCCATTGCTATCCGTCACACATCTGCACATCCTAGTCCTGTCAGAGCACATCCTATCCTGATTCTCAAGTTCCGCAACCATCCATCAACGTCTGTGACTGACTGGGGACAGTCAGTATTAGAGCCCCCCTCAGATGTAGGGATCCATGTCTCCCTAGGTTCATAGCTGGTCATTCCACAACATTCCTCCATGTCCTCCTCTGTCCATCCATCCCATCCAGAACATGGTTTGTCTTCTATCCTCTACTTCCAATATGTCATCCGCTCCTCATCCGCTCCGGATGAACACAATCCGGTATGATATTCCGTCTATCCGATCCGGAAAACATTGGATTAGACACCAGACATGCCGGCCGGTGGACTCGTATGTCCGGAAGTAGTTAAACCTTGTTCTTACAGTCTCGGGAATGCCTGGTGACTATAAATGCGCTGTCTTTTTGTTTGAAATACATCTTTCCGCATCCCTTCATCGTTGATTCTAAGTCCTATGCAGTCCCGTGTGACTGTCATTGTTCCCCATCGTTCCTAACATTGTCCCACTTGTTTCTGGACTTTCTATAGTCCACGTCGACCTCCGGATAATGTTCCATCTGTTCCCCAAATTTCCAGACTACCTTCCAGACTGTTTCCTTGGGTCCTGGGATACTCTAACCGCCCTTTTACAGTCCTTCAGCATTCCCTGCTACTCCCTTGGGTCGAGTCATACTCGCACCCTTTATTTTGTCTGATTAGTCCTACTGACCCATCCCAAACTCCCTTGGTGTTTTACACCGTCTCTCTGCCTTCACCATTTTCCACATCAGCGGTTTCCATCCCTTTGTTTCTTCTTGATAAAAATGTGTCACGATTACTGTTCATAATATCCTCATCGTAAATTTGTATTCATGCTTTTAATCTGTTATAGTGAAATACCTGTTTGTCTTTGGCCTAAGTTCTTCGAATACTGCTTGTAATCGTCCTTGGATGGAGGACCAATAAAATGGGACATAGTGATTTGAACTTATTCGATCACCCCATCGCATCAAATACAATATGACTTGTGGAGCAGACATCTCCATCTCCTGGTTGATTGCATTTTGACACTGGAAAACCAAAAGCCGGTTCTCGTCGAGGATGTTGTCATGATGGACAGTATCTATTTTAGACTTGTGGTACAGAAAGCTTTTCGCCATGAGTGCTGAAACATTGTAGTTTTTCCCTTGTTTCTTTGACTGGTACCCTGTTGTATACCACATGACGTCCTTTGTGTCTGCACCATTCAATATGAGTTTGATATCATTGTTGCAACAGAATGTCCCTGATATTGATGGATTGAAGTTGTTCATGTATGGCATCGTGTTACGCTTGGCCCGGATAGGGACGAGCGTAGCCTTGAAAGACGGTTCAAAGAGATGCGAGGTAAAGCGTGCACTTAATGGTAGCACGAAGTCCGAGGAAGACACTCCACTCAACAGTGGGAGCAACTGGTTCAAAGGTTCAAGGGTTCTAGGTTCAAGGGTTCAAAGGCGACGAGGCAGAGGCTCGAAGGAGTCTTAGAACAACGACAAGGTAGATTCAAGGAGATCTAAGCTAAAGTACAAGGTATCGATAGCGAGGGTTTATATACCTCAGTACATTGGTTAAGGGTGGGCATGGAAAGTAATAGAACGTGGGGGAAGTTAGTCGCTGACGAAGCAAGTGAGATAAGAGATAAGCGATAAGAGATAAGCTCTTATGGAATGTGGGTGAGTCAGCGACGAAAGAGAAAAGAAAGTCCTAGGCAAGGATCAAACATAAGAGTACAAGTGAGAGACAAAGGAAAGAGAAAAGACAAGTCGTAATACATCGTACATTTGATCTTGTACCTTCCGACATCATCTATTTTGGCATCTGTGCTTAGTTCCCATGGAGCTCGTCGTTTGCATGTAAGACGTCCATGTTTATTGTAACGAAGACATGTTGCTCATGTGCATGTATGCATTTGTTGGGAATGAACAGCCCGACGAAGACAATCTGCAAATTCAACCTCCCAATCTTTACCATCCGGATCTGCTGGACACGAATAAGCAAGCTGTGATTCACGCGGCATGGTTTTGATTGTGTCTTCATCAATACCGTCCATATGTGCTCGGATATTCTCTCTAATATATTTGCGCACGTGTTCCCGAAAGTCTACAATCTTGAGTAGACAATGCATCTCATCGGCATTTGGAGTGTCTTCTAGCCAAATCAGCATGTGTACATGGAGACTTCCTTGTCCTTGGGCCTCTACTACACCAAAATATGCGCTTACATGACCTAGGAGGCCAATCTGAGTATGTACTTGATTTTTCATTGCGTTGACACCGAATAGATGTTGCATGATCGCATCAATACTGAAAAAAAAAAAATTCCTGCTGCATATGGATCTTGTGCAACATTGAACGTTCGTCGAGCAGAATCTGGTCCAAGCCTCGTATCAAACTTGTCCATGTCGATTTGTTCTCCTGCTAAAACTTGGAGAATAGGATCATGAATGTCGCATGGATTTATTGTAATCCAAAGTGAGGGTCCGCGTAAACGTAGACATGTTCCCCATATTTGTCTGCGATAAGATGCTCGCATTTTGTCTGACCCCCTGACACGTGCACTTGAAGTGAAAATGTGTTTACGGAGTGTTTTGACTTGTGGGTTTGTTATGGGCACGTGATTAGCTTCTTCGTCTTCTGCTTCTTTTAAATCACTAATTGTCAATGATTGGATGGCCAACGCATCGCACTCGAAATCTCTTCGGTTCATCTGGATATGGACGGACAATAGCGCTTCCCTTTTTTGCACTATACCGAAGCTGACGAACGGAAAGGAGTGGTGTGTCCGGAATCGGTGATCGTGGTATTGCAACACCCATCGAATGTGTTCTTCGAAACTGACTTTGCAATCCCTTTTTGCCTCGATACCTCCTATACCGTATGGAAACAAGACAGGATAAGCTGCTGCCAGTGGATTTTCTTTGGGCATTGCTTGATCTCCCTGACCTGATCCGAATTCGCTCATTGGCTTAATACCATGTCAAACGATGTAACCTCCCTCGCTGTCATGCTGATTGGCAAGTGCGTATTTCATGTGTTCGTCCATTGACACTTGGTTGAGCTCCGTGTCGGTTACACCAACATATTGCAATGGAATGACACAACCCTCAGTATCATGCTGGCTTGATGCTTGCCCATTGCTGTCTATGAGCATTCCGTGACCCGACACTGGTCCCTCGTCTACATGAAATTGTTAGTTTTCTTTAACTGTATTCTAAAACATTGTATTGGTTCTGACCTTCACTGCCGCTATCCAAAATCACATTAATCATATTGACGTCTCCCCTTTCCATATCTTGCCCACTCTGTTCTAATACTTATATTCAACACATCTTGACGTTTTTATTATGACATTAACTCCTCACCTTCTCGCTCCAGATCATCTGTTGGCACATAACCTGCTTGCTCCCTAGTCATGGTTTCTTCATCCTGTTCGTGTCGTATCGCAACCGATACCTCAGACGGTATATCGTCTTCAGGTAGTGAATTAAGTCATTCTGGACATATGACGATGTCACTATACATCTCGTTGTTTGCCTTCAGCCAGAGAAGGGCTTCGTAAACGATGGGACGCCAGACTCGAAATGTTGACTTTAGCCATGACTTTGGTAATTTCTTCAAACCTATGTATGTTATAGCTAACACGGATGCTAGTTGTATCACAGGTTGCGGCATTAATTGACCTTCCAACATCCCAACAATAGCTTCGGTATTCATGTTGTACAATGTTACGTTTCCCGCCATACCGCATTGCAAGTGTCTGGGATTTGATACATGGCCGTCGCATGGGTAAAGTTTCACAACATAGCACCTGGGGTAATGACGCGATATTAACAACTGCTCTGGTAGTGTTAAAATGGCCAGTTCATGTGGAACTTTGCCTATCCACATGTTATTTGCCAATGCAAACTTTGGCGTCGTGTTGGATTCCAATGCCCGCAAGCATTCGTTACATACCCATCCTGTTCCTTCTACACTTTCACCTGTGATACGTTCAGATAAAACTAACATCCCATGCCATGTACTTTGCGATGCATGAAATGTGGTTGGATGCAAACGTTCCTTGTTCAGCACATCGAAAAGGATGTGTTCATCACCTTCAACAATCCTATGTAATCAGTGCTTATCCTTACAAATGTTCGTTTAATTACCTACCTTCGTAAGTCCATAACTCTCGCGCACAGACAACACAAACTAACTGTGACAACGCGTCGTTTGACGTAGCTTCAAGTAAAGCTCGGTAGCATGCTTTCCGTTCATCAACTGTCGGTAACACCATGAACTTGCTATTCTGCCATCTTGGAGTTGCTCCTTTTTCTTCAATGACAACATCATCTTCTTCAGCTTCGGCATCCTTTTCCTGATATATCTCCATCGAATGGTCCATGACTTCGCTACCACTTTCTTCTGTTGCTTTTTCCTTTCCTTTCACTGACCTTTTGCTCTGTGTGGCACATACTCTCTTCTTCTGCAATTTCCTTCTCTTGTCCTTTTCTTTATCCTTCTCATTTGCGACTGCCAGGATCGATCCACAAATAAAATCTGATTGCTTTTCGACAACGTCCAGTACTTCCTTCCAAGATAACTTGTACATGAACGTTGAACATGTTCCTTCAGGAATGACATCCTGGACTTCTCATTTTGTGAGTTTCCCGACCAGCTGTCGTCGTTGCATGGCTGAAATTAGATTATCGTTTATCAAATAAGGTCTAGGTTTTCATCTTTTCCAAACATGACACTCTCTCATCGACTGGCTTGTTGGACTTGATTGGTCCCCTGACAACCTGAATCAATTTCAATTGTTTACAATCAATGCATGTGCTCCCTTTGAACTTTGTATTCAATGTGCTAATAATTTTGACCAACACTGTTTTTATGAAACACTTTGTTGTTGACACCTTCTACAACACTTCGTCTTAAACATTACTTCAATAGTGAATACTTTGCTTTCCATGTTATTTCCGTGTCCCGTCTCTCGCTACAATCGATCATTGACTTTAACATCTCATAATACGCCACCAACAGCGCCAACTACTAAATGTACTCGAAATACAATAAAGTTCTGAATATTTGTCACTCGACCTGATGCTGGTACATACGTCTTATCACGGATCTTATTTAACATCGCCTTATAAACCCTTCGCATTCACAGGTTTACCTTCCTCACCACTACGAAACGTTCTTATCCATGACTGAGAAACACAAAGCACCTCCAGAAGAACCCTCCTCTCTGTCGAACCACATTTATTCTACACCCCAGTCAGAACCTGGGAGTTCAAATATCCCTATCTCTCCAGATGTTGTTCGGGAACGTTTACAGGCTCCTGGCTTCTCCACTAAATATGCTGCTTCATCTAACATACTCAAACACACTGAGTTCCATAGGGGAAAATCAGCTGATATCCTTGTTTTGAAAGGAGGTGCTGATGCAGAGTTCACCTTGCGTGGAGTCTTTCAAATTGCCAGAAACGACTTCTATTTCACCCCAGATGGTAACTTCGACCCCGATAATTTGTTTGGCTCAAAATTTCAAGACGTCAAACTTAGTTGCCATCTTGCTGCACCGGCATCTACTGTGTTTCAATTTGCTCAGGACG
Source organism: Boletus rex-veris (assembly GCA_038088795.1). Taxonomy (NCBI): domain Eukaryota; kingdom Fungi; phylum Basidiomycota; class Agaricomycetes; order Boletales; family Boletaceae; genus Boletus; species Boletus rex-veris. Next base: position 8,801 of record JBBPJQ010000581.1, read on the forward strand.
ACTACCCTGCTTCTATTCAAAACCTTCTTGGTCTCGAGAAATTGATAAAACATGATAAAAACGACGAAGTCATGAGCACCATTTCACAACACCTTGGTAAAACCCAATTCAAGCTGATGCATTCGTTGTTTGATGTAAGTCTGTTCCTCGTCACGCTACTACTAAATCTTAATCTATACTTCACTGATATTTTTATTTAGCCCAAACCTACCGTGTTGGATTCCCCCGACATGTCTGAAAATCTGAACCTTGATACAGAGACCTTGACGTCTAGTAAGCCTCTCGTTTTCTCTAACTACCTATCTACGTCAACTTCCTTAGACCCAGAGGATTACGCCCTTGGTCGTGAATTCGCCATGGAAACGTGGCCTGTGGCCACTCGTTGCATTAAACCCTTAAAGGAACTGTTCGATAGCCATGACATCTGCCCTGTCCCTGCCTTCGACACCAATGGAAAGTTGCTTCCCCCCTCTCAATACGAAACTTCACTCAAGGGAGCAACTGTCAAAGTTCACTTCACTCTCACACACCACTTCATCAAAAAAATCAAGCGCCATGTGTACTCAACACAGTTATGCAGGTTGGAAATCCTTTGTGGCCCTGACACTCTCCCTAGTAGCCCATTCAAACGTGTTCGCGTAAGCGCAACGTTTACTAAACATAACTCTCGACGTTGACTTCACACTACTCGGTTTTTGTTCTTCCTTTGTATGTTGATAATTCCAAGAATCTACTTTATCTCGTTCAACGATCTTTGTTTCCACTGTACTAATATACTGTCCTGCCTCTGTTCTGCATTATGATCCCCCTTTTTCACGCCTTTACGATTTTATGTTCACCTGTTTTGTATATTTATCATGCCGATTAACTGATTCTCGATCGTATCCACTTCCCTTAAACACAGTGGTGGTACATACGAATTTATAAAAATTTACGATTCTCGTAAACAAGGTTTCTGCCGGTAACCGGTGCTAAATCTAGTTTATTTGTGTGCTTGAATTAAACTTGGTCTGACTACTGTTGAATGTTGTGTCGGAATAACACCGAGACGCTTATTCCAAGACTCGACATTGGAATTCCAACATTCTCACTTATATATATTTCGACTCTGCCTTTCCCCCTCTTTTCCTCTTAACCCGTTACGTTGGCGTTAAGAGGTCAGTTTTCCCTTTTCCTTATCTCATTGCGCATTATGACTTAACGACGTCCCATACCTAGTTGTCGTATTTCTAGGTAATTTGCGCCGTAATAACAACCCGTTACGTCGGCGTTAAGAGTTGTCGTATTTCTAGCATTGACATGTTGAAGGTCATTATATAGCGTGGGTGAATGGTGTTCAGCACCATGACATCACTCCCTCCAATCTGATGTACAAGATTGATGGGGATGATATGGTTGGTGTCCTGATTGACTTTAACTTGGCAAATTGATAAAAGTGCAATTGGGGATGAGAAAGGAGGGGCTAGCAGGCAAATTTGACCATGTCTATGCACACAATGCAGAATCATTCATCTGGGTCCTCGCATGGATCTGTCTTTGCTGTGATGATGGTGAAGTTTGCGAGTCTGATCGACCCTTGGATGCCAGTGAATGGCTCAAAGTGGATTCAATTGAATGTGACATATATGTATTAAGTTGCCTGGAAAGAGGATTTGACAGCTGGCAAAGATCACGAGCAGAAAGGTGTTTGGAAGCTTTACTTGTAAGCAGACATGAATTTGTCTCCCGCAAAACCCCTCCTGGCGAGGCCCGGGGCAGTTTCAAACGCTCCTCGACGGTCCCTTTCACAATTAGAGGAACTTGAACAACTTCGATCGAGCTTTTCCGATACGAGTACACTACGTGCATGTATGTAAAATTTGATAGGCATCGTAAGTTAATATGTGATCCACTCCAGTCGTCCATACTGTCGACATTGTCACAAACTTCAATCATCGTTCACGCGACCAACCTTGATAAGATCGATGCAATTATTCGGTCGTAGTACCGATAATAAACATCTCTACAATATGAAATTTTATGCCAGGTGCTCATTCTCCTGGACGGTGAAGGACGAGGAGGAACTCACGGGAAACAAGCCCATGCCTGAGGTTCACCCGAGATTTGTTTATATAGCAGAATACACATCGACACCTGGCGTATCGGAGAGGGAACCCTATATGATGTTACGTGCAATGTCCTTGGCAGCGGCCAAGACGTGTGTCATTTCTGATCAGGTTTGATTTACACACCCTCACTGCGCCACCAGGCTTGCATGGGAAAGATTGCTGAGCATTGACAAAATGTCCTCGTCCAGAGGGACCCGAGCTTGAAATATGTAACACCGAGCCTCTTGTCCCTCGACGTTCAACTCTCATCGTGGTAAAGACCGTCCGTCCAACGTTCATACTTGTCCGCCCCCTCCGATAGACTCTTTGCCTTGTCTCTCATGGCCATTATGACGCGCCTGTGTATCGGGAACCGAATCGGCACGTCCTCGAGTTGGGAGAATTTCTCGATCACAACGACTGCTTTCGTAACATCACCGTCGAACCGCTCCGTCGAGCCAAGGAACTTGCGAGCCTGCGAGGAGGGGAGAGCCGGGTTGGCGTATGCAGGGTGCTGGGGTGCAGCTCGAAAGTTGCCCTGCGAGATCTCCGTTCGGTATGGGCCGGGTTCGAGGATCGTGACCTTTGAACCGAGTTAGGGCGTGACCGGGATGAATGTGGGAAAACAGAGATCACCTTGATGTTCCACGCTGGGTCCAGCTCGGTTACAAGGCATTCTGTGAGACCTTCCAACGCTGGAGACAGCTGAATGAGCTTTCACTCGAGTCAAGAATGGTCGGCCGACAGTGCCTTACCAAACTTTCTGTTGCCAGCCTCATCAGCGTTATACCAGGTTTCACGTGCTGGACTATACCCACGAAGCAGAGTAGAACCCACACGCCGGAGCGCCCACCAGACCCAGTCTAGAAGAGACCTGCAACAGTCTACCCCCGATAGGTTTATTGACCTCTCGGAAGAATCGTACAGCTTCCTTGCTCACGCGAACCGCACCCCAGAAGTTGACATCAAATACACCTCGAGCGTCTCCCTCGTCCAGGGACTCGACTTCACCGACGACGCTCACGCCCGCATTGTTGAACACGACGTCGATTCTGCCAAAGACCTCTTCAGCCTTCGCAAAAGCGGCGGTGATGTCGGCCTCGTTGGCCACGTCCACTTTGACGACGAGAAGTTGGGTGTGGGGATAGTGTGCTGTCAGGTCAGAGAGGGACTCGGGTTTGCGAAGCGTGGCGACGACTTTGTTTCCGATCTTGAGTAGATACTCGGTCATAGCGCGACCAAAACCAGACGAGGCGCCAGTAACTGAGTGCACAATGAGTGATTTACTACGCACAACGGGAAGGACACTATGAACGCACTGAACCAGACCTTGACGGAGGACATGATTGCGTTCCTGGGTAATGCACCTGTGAGGGTGATAAATAGTCTTCAGACCCACATTTTCCACCAGACCTTTTTTAAAACAGGCTTGTGACCCCTCTGAAAGGCCTTTCAGCGAGAAAATACACATCTCATCGCTGACAAGACCACACGGTCTTGATCAGTCGGCAAGATGATTACTCATTATCCATCGGTAAGTTGATAAGGGATAATACGTGACTTCTGCTTCAGGAACTGTCAACGACCGACCCCGTACACAGCATCACTGTAACATACAACCTGATCAAATCTATCAGTTAGCAAACCCATATCCCCGCTTACCTGCGACGAAGTTGTAACAGCAGTTCGGCAAATTTAAAAGGAATCAAGATTCAGGTTACACGAAAATATTGTTTCCCATGAATCTTATCACGGCCTTGGACCCGATGGCAGGCTTGCACAATTGTTCCTTGCATTGGTGAGAAAAGTGTCAGGGTTCAAGTAAAGCGGTGTGAACTTAATATACGTATGGAATAATACGGTAGGGGACGAGCTGTTTGTATTTTTCCCAGTCTTTACCATACCTGTCACGAGTATCAGTCAGGTCCCATCCAAAAAAAAGTGATACGCACTTCTTTTCACAATTCTCGTCATCCCTCCTCTGCCTATGGATGAGCAAGACAGCAAAGTAAGTGACATAGAAATACGTGATAGGAGTTTCGAATCCCGTTGGGAGAGACCATGCAACCGCCATGAGGAGGTCGCCGCTAGGAATAAACACGGGATTAGTATTACCTGTTCCAGAAAAGCGAATTTAACGACATACAAATAGTTTGGGTGACGCGATCGCCCCCACCACCCCGATGTGAGCAACTTGGTTCCCCTCTCCGTCGTCATGTACGTTAGGTCTAGTTCGCTAACGGTCAATCACCAATACTGTCGCCAAGATTTGACCACTCACTTTTCGGGTTCTTACCATTTCGGAAGTCATTCTTCTCCCCATTCGCGTCTCTGAAGATCCAGTAACCCAAGGCGTTGACAGCCAGGATACCAACGGTGCTTGCGACATTGAGTTCTACAGGCCTGAAGACAAGGTAACGTGCCTGCAGGGAGTACACAAAGGGTACCCAAGTAATATCGCCGACAGCGAGCATGAATCCAAACCCGTCAGTCGTGATGTCCATGGTCGTGAAAATTGCTGGCTGTAGGTTTCTTAGAATGCTGCATTGAAAGGTCCGCCGAAGGTCACGCACTTCATTGTACAACCCATCCGCAACATAGAAGCTCTGAAAGGCGAGGACGAGCCACATGCTCCACGTGACGTTCTCCCAACCGCCACGCCTCGCGGCTTGCACACACACCATGCTAATATCGATGAGAACCCAGAGGATGAGCCCAGGGCGGAGCTCATTGAATGACTTGATATCGAACGAGCCGATCGAGGGGTTCAGTTCACGACCGATGAAGAACTGAAAAATGGCCAGGTCAGGCGCATACAAAAGGAGAGAAGGGAGACACAGACATCATAGATTGGATTACCAGAGTTGCCACCAGTGGCCAGCAGTGCGCCTTCTCTAAAAGAGCCAGCATACACCGCCACCGCCTGCACGATGGACATGATGAGGGAAGCGGTAACGAAACCGAGCCATTTGTCGTAGAGGAATGTGAATGACTCGGGACCGTAGCGGATGATGTAACCAGTAGTGATACCCAATGTGAGGAGGAAGGTTGAGAACGCTGTAAGACAAAGACAATGAGTTGAAGATACATTGGTATAGTAAACATAGTGAGGAGTACCATTGATCTTGTACTTTTTGTTCCGTCCATTTCTCATTGTGAGGCCTTCTACCCAGTCACCCGGCAAGATGGCCCACGCGACGACACAGAATGCATACCAAGCCAAGTAAATCAACGCGGCTTCAGTATCCCAGAGACTGGCCCACCACTGCCTGTCGGTGATAGTTTCCTGTACATGGGCAGCCAAGAGGGAAGGAGAGAAGACATAGGAAGGCGGACAAGCACCGGCAGATTCGGAGCAACCAAAGTAGAGGAGGTAGGTCATCAAAGGTACACCCACGGTGACAAGCAATGCGCCAGGCGGGCCCATGAACTCGTAGGTGGTTGTGCGCGGGTTGAGCTGGTCATTTTCAGATTTTATCAAAGACATGTCCGCACGACGACGAGAACGAGGTGTTGGTGTACAACGTTGCAACCGTGTGAACTTTGGTAATAACTGCGCCCGATATGGCCTGATGCTTTGTTCCGACGGAGACTTGCTGGTGACGCCACTGGAATACACTTATAAGTGGTATGTACCGCTAAACCATCAATGTGTCCATGCCAGTGCCATCCAAATACCCGCTTGACGACACTACAGGTATCTAATTATTTGCCCGGGCCACCGAAGCGAAGAATATGGGGTAAAGTACATGAAAGGGATGGTTAGAAGGAGAAAGTGGCTAGATTACTAGTGGCGTCGAGTGTGCGCTTCGTGGCGTGTTAACAACCTCCTGATACAGGTTACCCCAATTTCCCTTGGCTCTACCCTATGATTGCCTATCAAGGGGCGTAGAGTGAGCCGAAGTGTCGATCCGAACTATCCGACGCCACTCCAGTGAATAGCAAGTACCACTGCTGTTGTGTCCAAAAGCAGGTGTCAGTTTCACTTTTTTTTTATCAAGGCGATGCTGCGCTCGCGGACGCTGTACTTGTCACGATGTGTCTGACATAGTCCCATTCAGTTGCTACTGATGATGCATCTTCTGGCCGATCTCCGATAGGCAGATGAAACGAGGTGAGCGTGACCACAACGCAGCTCACTTCTCTGCAGAAGCACGACTTCTTACTGCAGCTGAATCAGTGGCCAAAAACATGGCGCTGAGTGGGAATTGTGCTTAATATGATAAACCTGGATAGGCGTTTCCGAGGACTTGTGTATTCATAGTCGCCAGGCGCTTCTCGGGGGCTTTCTCTACTCCGGCGGGCTCGATATGATGTCTGACTTTGATCTCGATCACATATCCATGGATAAGCTAGTATTTCAAGAATACTTGAATGCGTGCCGAAGTATCTGATACGATACACCTCATTGCACCTATGATACGACTCATCATCCCACGACTCGGAGAACCAAGTCCATCCGGTCATCTACTTACTGTAGGCAAGTGTCCTCTCATCGGAGTTGCCACCTTTTCCACGTCCCTGCAAGTCAGACTAAGCCGCGTCTCCCTGGGCAGCGTCCCTCCATAACGCAGAACGTCCGCCATGTTCTGTGTTCGAACTGTTCGCCAGTTCGATAAAACGACCTCATCTCCAGTAGGGCGCAGTAGTCTTCCATCGCCCAAGAAAACGTCGTGCGTTACCTCGTCTATCCCATGCAGATGCGAGGTGTACAGATCGCCACTCGTAATGATGACGCTGCGGGGCTCAAGGAATACAGAAAGCACCGGCTTCGGATAAATGGTTCGTCCCGAACTCGTGTGAGCGACGTGGTCAGGCGTCCGATCCGAGTTGTAGGCGTAATAATGGAAGACGGAATGCGAACCCAAGGACACGGTCCCGACCACAGGATAGTACAAAGGTCCATCTTCGTGCGGCTTGGAAGTTGTAGTCTAAGATACCCCGATGAAATCGCAATGTATGAGTGCGGCTTCTCACCATGATACCTTGTCCGGGAAGGTACTGCGAATTCGTCAATGCACCGCATGATCAAGCGAGTACATGCCACTAACCTCGTTGAGAATAATATGATTAGGTTGTTTGTGTGGGGAAAACGCAAACGCTTGTGTCTCCTTCAGGCGTCCTATGACGTTAGGACTGTAGTGTAGAACTCAATTTAGCTGATACCCGACGGCTCCCAAATTCAGCTCACTATGAAGTCAAAAATGGCGGCATCGCCTTGCGAAAGAGAACGTTCTTTTGTAGAATTTCACCTCCTGATCAAAACGGCATGACTTGAGCTCAAGCTCCGTAAGCGCGACAGAAGCTCACCCCACAATTGTAATCTAGAAAACAACGCGATGAAACGTTAAGCGACAAAGAACACACCAAGGCGACCGTATGCACGGCGATTAGTTACCTGCGATTACCAAGGGGTTTCCAATTGAGCTTGGGTAATTCGTCGATCTAACCACTCGGCGTCAGTGCGCTGATATGCGACGAGAGCCCGCGCTCGTGTCATCACGTATGTACGTTGTGTCGAACTTGCCTTGCGGAGAAGGTACTCCTCTTCTTCGACGGTGATGAAGTCCGGGATGTAATGCGCTGCTGCAGGAGCGGCGGTTATGAGGCCATCGTTTGAAAGGGCAGTTCCGTGTTGCATACTAAAGATCGAAGGTTAATTGACTATGGTCGTACTAACGAAAGTGCCAGTGACAGGATGACGATAAAATGATGATTTTGCAGGCGTAGATGAAGTCCTTGCACGCCTTGATCCCACGGCGCGGAACAGTTTTGCCCTGATTGGTCACGAGGTCCCACACATCGAGCCAACCGCTCACTTGCACTTAGAAACAAAGTTGAGTTTTATTACAGTGCCCCAGACTCACGGCTCACCGTGCGCTCACGATCAGACAGGTTCTTTCCTACGATCGCAACGACTATCTTCTGATTTCAAAGCATTCGGCTGGTTTGGGGAGACTAAGATAGGACCGCACAGCATCGATATCCTAGTCACTGGCCCCATTCCCATCCCAAACTGTTCCATGAGTCATTCAGCCAAGGTGGGTTTCGCTCTAAAAAAATCTGTAATAGACATAATTAAGTTGCTACTGCTCGAATTAATCGATCTTTTGGGTCCGGGTGAATTTCGCGCTTGACAACGCGCAAGGTTCAATGAACGATGCGGCGCGGGTTACTATCGCATTCCTTATTTGCTCCCTCTCGCTGATTTGAGAGCGCGCTCATTCCATCCCGAGAAAGAGCGCAACTGTGATGATCAGCACACTGTTCCTGAAGGGGTTAGCTATTATCGTTCAAGATCGATCCGACCTTAACGCGACGGACCCGTTCTCAAACAGGAGTGCGCGACGCCGTTCAATCTTCGAGTCCAGTTTCGATCCCTTTTCATCCCCGTTCATCTCATCGCTACTGCAAGGTTCGGGAGATCCCCCTGCTACATGATTCCTTCGTCGATGTTTCAGCCATAGTCAGCGCGCAAAGTCGCTCAGTTACTGGATTGATCCACCTGGGTTCGCGCAGCAACACGTGTACGGATCCATGGCATCGATCCCCTCAAATAGTCGCGAACGGGGCTGTGAATGAGCGCTATCCGCTGCGGAATATGTAAATCCGCTTCCCCAAAACCTGAGATGGCAACCAATGATCATTCAACATCCTCATCCCCCCATTTTTTTTCTTTCTTTGCGCCGAATACCCGAAGGAAGCGTCGCGGAACGCTCGTGCGGGCACCGCGTTTTCCCCTCCGCGGTGATATGTTAGGCGACGGACGCGAAATTGAACTAAAACACAACATCCGTCGCCATCTCGCCATCTCCCATTTCGTTGTTCGTGCGATTGGTTTTCCCTCTGCATTCGACTCAGGCTGGGCCGTATTGGAGGGGGCGGCGTACAGGTCGGTGTACGAGATGAACGTGTGACAAAGTTGCGTGACCCTTGCGGGCCAAGGTCCGTGGCGGACTTGGCAAACAGACTCGTGTGCTGTCCAAGATCAAGCCAAGCGTCGACCTGACATGCACATGCTTCCAATCACAAGGTGACAATGGCGTCAAACCATACCGCCTCCATCATAGTTTCTCCGACTTCTTCTTCCGACAATGTGACGTTCTTGCATAGCCTCAGTGTCTATTTTCCGTGGACAAGGTGCCGATAACGACGTTTTTTTTTTTTCACTTCCGGTTAGAACCGTATTGTGAGAATGGAATCACGGAGAGACATTGATCGGTATCGTAATCGACCTCATCATTTCTATCTGGCCAAGTGCTTCTCCCTCATCTACCTTGCCGCAAAGTCGCTCATGAAGCGCGTCGGGGCTCAACCACCATTTCGCCTAGATCGTTGATATGACGTAAATCTCGATAACTGGTAATCATTTAATAGTCCGAGTATATTTCAAGAATCCGAGGTGATCGTGGTTACCTGGGCGAGCGACGAGCGCTTGGCGGACTAAACATTCGTGCGCATAACCTTGTCGTTCTGGGTCCCATGGCCAATATTATTATATGCAATGAATTATGTGATGTAATATTCATCTACAATGCATTCACCCGCGGCCTCTAATCCGAGTCAAGACTTCCATACCCTGCTTGGAGGAGGGGGGGGACGCTAACCCAAGAAGGCACATGGAGCGGTCCCATCGCGTGAACAGATCCACCAAGTTGGGTGCATACGGAAGCGAAAGAAATATTATAATGACCTGGAAAAGAGGGTAATCTGCTCTATTTCTGCTCAGCGGATCTGGCAAAAAAAGAAACCAACAAAACAGGTGTGAGCAAGAAGCCGAGTCTAATGGGGGAACGGAGTTTCCCAGCAAGGTGACGTACACTGGTACGTAGACGCACGGATAACCACGACGGTTGCAATTACTGCAACTGGGACGAGTGCCATCGCACTTGAGCTTCCGGCCTGGGCGGAGGAAGACGAGGATGCAATGAGATCATTGAGTTGGAGTCATGGACAGGGTCAGACCCGGGCATACGTACCTCGACAAAACTGACACGCCATCGGAGTCCTTCGGGGTACTCTCGGCATCTCTTCGGCTCCAAGGTAGGCGTCGGGTTGGGAACACATTGCCTAGAGAGCATCATGAGGCAGTGGTCATGGTCGATGAGAGAAAGGACACACTTGAGACATTAGGAGTGTATAGAGTCTGCGCTTAGAAAGGGTGGAGCGGCAAGGCGGTGTCAGCCAGGAAATCGGGAGGGGTAGTTGGGGCGTCCAAGAATCATCGGCGGGCTCAATTTATGCTGGAGGAAGAGGGGTAGTGCATCGCTAGTGGACGAAACGTCGTAAACCTGGCGAAATACGTATTCCCTGGGAAGCCTGTACAGCCTGACGAAACGCAGCTTATAGAGTACCTCGGCAGCGCTATTTTTGAAATGGACATAGCGAGAAGTCAGGAAAAGTTAAATACTAGATTTAGGAAAGAGCAGACACTGATCTTGGTTGAGCTGTGCCGCATCAGATATATTCTCATCGCGGGCGAGCGGGGGAAGCGATCTGGTTCCATCTAGAACGACACGGTATTTGGCCTAGGTCACACACCGCCGCCCCAATGATGGGCTATCGAAGGATCAGGATCACGGTGGATTCTGTGGCAGTGGGTCGCCATCACAAGGGGCGATCAAAGTTTGACAACGAACCGACGGGATTGCCGAGTCATGACCTCTGCTCGTTCACTCGCGGGATAAACAGTCCGGAACGGACGAGGATTAATTACACGTGCTGTTGTAGCAGTAGATATGGTATTACTGACGTGGGGAGGCTTGCCTGGCCACGGGGAACTCGTTAAACAGCCACTGGATGAAGTACTGAGAACCAACAGAATGGCATGTGTGCGCTGTACTGGTGTCACTGGCAGGTCGAAAAGGCGAGTGTCAATCACCACCTTACGATATGTGCGTGTCAAGAGTGGCGACTACGTGGACAAGCTGGATACGACGGCGAGACGAGTCACTGCGTGAGGACGAGGTTCGGTCGTAGGCATGGACTAACGGCAGGTTTCACACGGAAGGTAAGTCATCGCGTCTATGTAGCATTAGCGACTAATCTACCATCACGTCAATTATGCAGGAACTCGTGCCATGCCATTAATGCATTTAGCACGTCTCGTAGATTCCCGCTCGATGCGTACACAAATCGGATCCCACCATGCGAATTTTCGCCCCAGTATCAACACAGGTCAGTCGAGTGTTTTTCTCTTGCCAGCCAGGATAGCTACGTATCAAACGTTATCAGTCCGTCCGTCCAACGCCCACCTTGTCCTCCGCAGGCCATATAAAGATAGATTATTGACATCAAAGTACGGTGGAGCACGTTCCATCGAGGGTACAAATCTCGCACATCCCGTCACTTGCTACGCTGAGCTCATCCGTGCATTCGACCCCAAACTTGCACCTGGATATGCCCCCCAAAAAGTGGCGCTTGACCGCCCGGGAGTCGTGCATTCACTGGCTCGAACCTGTCGCCTCCTGCGCTTCTCTCCGCCGAACCCTACATTCGTCTTTTCAGCTGAGACCCTCTCAAGTGCGTCCCGACACCTCGTTTCACATATGTTTTGATGGACAAATCGAAGGGCCTTCATATGGGGCACCCGCCGGTGACGACACCGCTCACACTCCCACCCGGTGACATCAACGCCGCACCAGAATTGCAATCTGTTATCGATCCTCACTCACTATCCCGTCC
>JBBPJQ010000582.1:0-20478 GCA_038088795.1 Boletus rex-veris
CACAAGTAAGTTGACATTTAGTACACTACCACTTGTTTTCTAACTTGCTATAGAGTGATCCAGGACAACACGGTTGTAGAAAATTGATCTGATTATAGTGCCATGTAGTCATGTTCCTCCTACCAATATTATTTTTGTATCAAAACGTCGGGTCCAGGTTTGCCCGAAGGGCCTGTTGAATCCAAGAAAGTGAGTGGCAAAATGATGACGATCAACGATGCCGCGTTGCTTAGTCAGCCCACGTACGAGTTCGGCATGGGTGATGATAAAGAAGAGCACGACGTTCACCACACGCACTAACTTCATAGTTGACCATGGCTGCTGTCTCGCACGGCGCCCGCCCGCTAAGGCAGGGTATTGGCGTCGTTAAGTCAGCGAGATCGTTGCACACTCATACATTCACTCCTCGCCCAACTTTGACAGCCAACCGCCTCTTCTCAGAGACCCGCACTTTCTTGTCCCGTTTCGTCTCTCATCTCTTCACTCCCTCTTCCCTCGTGGTCTCACCTCAGCCCGCGTTTATCCGTCCTACCCATTTCTCCAACTCACAGAGCATCAATGCCCGCTTCTCTCTCCCCGTAAAACATGCTCTCTCTCGACCCTTTTCTCCCCCTCGCCTGCCCAAGCCACCTGTGGTTCCCACAAACATCACACAGGTTGGTTTGGGCACTGCTCGCGCATTCCACTCTGGCCGACCCATTTTCCAAAACATGGTCGACAATGTCCCTATTGCCACTAGGGCTCTCTGGGAAGCCGAGTGGGATGTCAAGACGAAGAAGAAAGAGGCACGCAGGATGCGCCGCGCTGTGGAGAACAAGACAACCCACAAGTCTCGGGAGATGCTCAAGCCCAAACCTACCCCTGTCATGACCACGCCCCAAAGTGAAGCATCCGAACTCGACGTCTACTTCCCCATTCAGCCTGTTCCTGCTGTCACTACCCACCTCCTTGTGCCTCTTGCCCCAACCCCGACCGCGCGGCTCCCCTTGTCAGCCCACAATGACGGTGGCGGTGCACACCCACTCCTCCCGATCGCTGACCTGGCCTCCATTCACACTACACACCGACTGCATTCCCTCAGGGTGTCAACCTTGTTTGCCAGACTCGACGCCGCAAACGTGTGGGATGATCCTGGGGTCAACGTGGACGCATACGCTTTTGGTCCGCGTCATAACGCTCACGACACACAAGAGAAGCAGTGCACCGTGTTACGCGTCACATTCAGAGGTTGGAATACCACTCGCGTCCGTTCCATCCTTGGTGACAGCGCAGAGGAGTGGTATTCGCTTGAAGAAACCCATCCCGACAGACATCCCACTTTGGTCCACGGTCCCGATCTGAGACAGACTGTGTACATGAACACGCGCTCCCAGTCCCCCTCGCTTGAGAGTGTCGTTCCCGAGATCGACAAGGTTAATGGACGTGATGTGCCATCTCGACTGCCTGTTAGAGCCAACGCCAGTGCACGGCACGATCTTGTTTTTCCCACACTCGATTTCTCGGATGCATATGTTCCACCGCCTCCACAGCCAGTCATGTTCTTGCGTACGGTCTCGGAATTGACTCGCGATGCAGAGCTTGCATCGCAATCGTCTTCCGTGTTGACGGATGTACAGAGCTCTTGGGAATGTCTCGGCTCGAACTCGTCTTTTGCTGGGGAACATGGTTGGGATCAATTCGCAGAAGGAGTGTAGAAATTTTCTTGTATCCAAGTCGTTCCGTGAATTTGATCTTTGATGACCGATTCGAGCGCATCGATCAAGATTCCTGTGTTTATCTTCTCCCGCCACATTCAAGTCGCGACATGTTGCTTAATGCCGTGAAACCATGTTACCGCCTTTTGATGGATAACCAAACTTTCCCTTTTACTCCCGTCCCTTCACTTGGTTTAGCCCTCGAACACGAGTCGGAGAGATGGGGTCCATGCGGTACATCACTCCCCTACTCCTTGCTACAGTCGCATTGGCGGATTATTCTATCGACAATGCCAATACGTCTGTTTTATACTCCATGCCGCCTACTCTGGCAGGGCAGGGCTGGCAGACATTCTCTGTCGGTAGCCCGCAACTTGCACTGAGTATCACCAACTCGACAGGCAACTACACTATCGTCCTGGATCCCTCCCACTGCTATAATCAAGACTAGTGCGTCCTCATCTATCTGCTCTCCTCGGGCTTTGTCTGACCACGACGCCTACAGCGCCCGTAAGCTACCGTCCTGTATGTTGGATGAATCCCATTTACTTGCTTTTTTCTTTCAGTCGGGGTATGCACTACCAGTCAAAACTGCTTCGTCCAGATACCCTTTGTAGGTAATGTAGTCCTGGTTCATCCCTATAATGTTGCCCTCACCGTCCACTCTAGGGTCTGGTATCACAATGTATGTCTTCAACGCCGGTGCGTCAGGCATGACGGCCGGTTTTTCCATCGACGGTGGTACAGCTATTCCCAACTCGATCGACGCTCCCCCTGGTCCGACCTTTCAGGTATCCAACGTTTCCCTGTATGACATCCAAGGGCTCCCGACTGGGAACCATACCATGAAAATGACCCTGTTGGATTGGAACGGAGGTGGCACTTCCATGAAATTCGATTATGCACGCGTCAACGAGACGTTCGTGGCACTGCCAGTGTCGACAACTACCTCGGCATCCCAGACATCTTCTCAGACTCAGACCCCCACTCCCACGCCCGCAAATACCTCGGCGACTGCTAAAAAGTCGGATATATCCTTTATTTGCCTAAACACCGACTGACGCCATACTTTTTGTCTCTTTAGAGTCAATGTTGGAGGCATAGTGGGGGCCACGTTGGGAGGGTTGGTCCTCCTCGTCGGCCTCGCGGTCGGCATTTCTTGCTGGCGTAAACGCAAGGCAACCCACAAAGACGATTTTAACCCAGATCCAGCCTTCCAAGTCAACCCGTTCACATCAGAAGTTGGCAATCCCATTCCACCGCCCGCACCGTATGCACACCCCAGCCCATTCGCTTCCCAATACCAGGAGCGGACGGACGCGGTGACGCGTTCTGCTATCCTGCGCGACGCGCTCGCAGGCGGCAACTATTCCTCCCCCTTGTTATCTCAGAGTTCCCAGTCTATCAGCTCTGGGCCTCGTTCTGTAGTCTTTCAACCGCTCCGCCGGCAGCCTTCGTACGATGCAGACGTGGATGCGCACGTCCGCTCGAGCGCAGCGAACGCGAGTCCGACCTTGTCGGACCCGCGCTACAATCTCACAGCGGAACAGGTCGAGGTCATTGACCGATTGCGAGCAGACAATGTGCCTCAAGAAACGGTCATGCGCGTCTTTGAGGGATTTGTAGCACCAAAGCTATCAGCGGGCGAGACGAGTGACAGGAGATCGACTCGCGCGAGGAGTTTTGGAAGCGCGATGCCGCCTCCAAGTTACCAGACGCGGGATGGTTAGGCCGGCGCATGCGTTTTTTTTTTTTTGTGCCGTGTGGGTGGAGCCTTGGATGTACTGATTCCCCGTGTTAGTGTCTGTTGTACATAATACCTTGGTTTCTCGGATCACATGTTTTCCCTAGGTCTGGATTCGACTTCCTATTGCCATAGAAACACAAAACGTACTACGTATACCAAAAATATTATCCAGCAAATCCGTATATCCTACTATTTACCCCCTCTCAGCGATGAGATCGTAACTCGGTGGAGCAGTCGACATGGAAAACGTCCGCGCAAGCCTCGTCTCCCTCTCCCACTCCCGAATACCAGCATGTCGATCAGCAAGCATCCGCTCCACCACGCGCGCAATGGCTGCCGCAGGCACATTGTTTTGATGCAGACTGTTGATAAAGTCTGCTTGTTCGTCCGTCAACAACGGCGACACGTCCGATCGGCGCGTGTCCGTCGCGGGCAGATGTAGCTCCGTTTGGGACGCCACGTTCGCCGTGTCGTTGGAGACGACGAGACCTGTCTTGCTGCGTGTTCCAGACGCGTTGCTGCTGCGCGACGTGCCTGTGAATGGGGTCACCGTGTCGCGACCGCTGCTCGGTGAACTGGGGCTCGGTTGGATCGCGGACGAGACGAGGCGGTTAGGCACGAGCGGCATGTCTGGCGTGTGGGCCGTTGAACGGGTGTATCCCACGTAGGGGTCGTACCGTGTGGTGACGGGGTCGTATCGCGCGTGGGGGTCGAACGGTGGAGAGGCGCTGTGAGCGTCGAGGTCGATCCTCTCTGCATGCCCGTGCCCACGACGGCGTCGCATCCAAACGACTGCAAGGGCGCCGATGATGACCACAGCAAGGACGCCGATCACACCGCCGACGATGGCGCTCCTATCAGTGCTACATGCGATCATCGTCAGTACCAATCCTGGTTGGGTGTCAACGTAATCGACATACTGCGGTGCTGAAGAGGACGTGGCCGGTGATGATGTCGATGCGGATGTGCTCGTTGCCGTCATGGATGCGGAGCTTGTCGTCGTCGTCGTCGTCAACGTAGTATTAGCAACCAGCGTTTCGTTGACGAGGGCGTAGTCGAACATCATCCCGGTGTAGGAGCCAAAAAGGTCATTGATGAGTAGCTTGAGCGTATGAGCGCCAGACGGTAGTTGCTGGACGTCAAACATGGATACGTTGGCGATTTGGTAGGCGGGCGCGGGAGGTGCGTTGAGCACGTTCGTCTGGGCGTGCGCGCCATCGACGGTGATGCTGGCGTTGATTCCTACTGGACCAGCTTGGTTGACATAGACGGTGATACCAGAGCCTAAAAACGACTAAGAAACACGAGAGGATTGGAAAAAGGGAAGGATCCTACCCGTGAAAGGGACAGTGAGCAGACAGGTGTCGGTATCGAAACACGCGGCATCTATCCAAGTGTCATGACAGAAGAAAGGCGTTGACTTGCGCAAGCTCACATCGACTGCAGGGTGAGATATAAGCGGGTCAACCTAGGAAAGGGGCATAGACAGCATACTAGGTATGATTGTAGCAGACAAATGCATCGATGACCTGATAAGTGCCGTTTGGGAGCAACAACTCGAGGGTTTCAGCGCCGACAGCATACGGGGCCCAAGCAGCTTTTGGCCCGGAGGAGTATGTGAGGGTGGTATTTGTGTCGTCGATGTAATAGTCAGCCCATACAGAAGATATAAGGGCAAGGAGGGGGAGCAGACGGCCTCTCCTCCAGGGGCAGGACATGAGGACCAGTCAGAAAGAGTAAAAGGGTTGGATTGCGTACTTTGTCTATGATACATTGTCATAGAGGCGGTGCCTTACGACTTCTTTACGCGCTGTGAGAAAAGGCAACCCTCGTGAGCCAAGATGTCAGGGAAATGAACTGCAGAGATGGTATTGCCAGTACCAGTATCCCACTGCACGAGGACCAGCTTGACTTCAACAAGCTACTAGAACCGTTCATAACGCATAACGTTGGGCGGTGGAGTCACAGTGTGACATGTGTGACTACGTTGTCGATCCAGCGTTGACTGCTTCATTCCCGCCATCTCCACCCGTCGCAGCTCAATATCAATGTTCAATTCCTTCCTTCCTCACATCCCGGGAAAGGTTGAGTGAAGTCCTCTCTCTGGCCCGACTGAGGATTGCTCAGGATGCGTGGGAAAAAGAAGCAGCGAGGTGATGCGGCTTGATCCCCACCTAAAATCCCACACCTGGTAATGCCTATTCATCCCAAATGGTTATGTTGATTATGCAACAGGCATTTTGCCTGCTCGGGCGTGCCCCAACCTATGCATGGAGCACTACTGTATCCAGTACTGCGGAACCACGATAGTTGCCTAATTGGGATACATAGTTCCGGTCAACTCCGACAAATGATCGGATGGTGTGGTCCTCGCGACAAGCAGAAGGATACAGTCGACTCTCTTATAACCCATACCCCTCGGGGGGTATTAGATTTTTGGTGGAATATGACATTTGGGGAATTGAAACTGGTATGGGCTATGGGAGAGTATGGGTTATAAGAGAATCGACTGTATCTGCCAGTCGGTGGGAATTCACCAGATTCGCGCTTACCTTCAAACTCTCAGCACAGCTGGGCCATGTTCAAGCTCGCAAAAAATGGCCCCACTTCATTCACCCTCCTCGCCGTCGCTCTTCTCACAGGCGTGCTTGGCGGTTACATGCTTGCCAGCCCCCAACGCAATGTCGAGCTCTGCAACTTCCCTTTTGACATGCCTAGCACCCCAAGCGACCATGTTTACCCAGAAACACTATCTTCACAAATGACCCCTCAACCAGCCCAAGGGTCGTTGCTGGTCCCGGTCAGCGACGACTTGGACCTCGAAGCGCTGCGCTCTATAATAGCAGGGACAAGAGGATACTATGGTCGAGACTATAGCATGGGCCTAGGGTGGAACAACGTCAGCCATGCTGCTTCTTGACATGTTCGTACTTCGGCGCTTACCCACCTCCAGATGCGTTATATCATCGAGACAGCCATTCATCACGGTTCACTACTCAACCGCACTGTCGTAATACCTTCTTACATATATGCCCGTTCATGTGAATACGACAAGTGAGTTCCGCCACTCTTTATCGCGCACGCCCTCATCGGTTGCAAAGTGCGGTTTGCGCAGCACACGCGCAAATGATCAATCGAGGCGATGCGATCAACTCCGACGAGTGGCGGAATTTGCCAGAAGAACAACAGATGGGGTGGAAGGTGCCCATGTTTGTCATGCTCAATCTCACCCACCTCCGGCGCTCCTACCCAGTCATCACCATTGCAGAGTACCTCCGCCTTCATGATCTCTCACCAGAGCTCGAGCTCCACAATGGACAATGGGACACTCAAAAATACCACCAGAACCCCAGCGTAGATGATACTCAGGGGAAACCTCCCAGCTTGCATGTGATCGAAAATGGGTGGTACGATCCACAGGACCTCAACCGCGTTGACAGATTGACAGAGGAGATGAAATCGCGTGGTCAATGGGACTCACTTCTTGGCGACCCGGCAAAGGATGAGCACGGTGGTTGGCCGAGTCCAATTAGGTCGAACGCGTACTTAGCCCTTGAACAGGCACTCTCCGGAAGACAACACGTTTTAGAGTTTGATAGAGCTCGGAGTATACTTCAGAGTAATGGGATTCGAGGCGTCACCTCGGACGAGGGCCTTGTCCAAGTCTTGAACGACAACGGTTGGGAGGTCTTGTATACGTTTGACGGAGCGTAAGCAAAAAAAATTGAACCAGATGCCTATTCTTCTGACCAACGAACCCAAATTCAGGCTGGGCATGGATTATGTCAAGAACGTCGTGAACCCTATCAAACAAGTTGCACCTCGTGACTCCATTCGTGGATTCGTGGACGACTATTACGACTTTACTCAAGATGTTCTTCTCCTTAGAGGTGAAATCCACTACGAACGAAAGCCGGTAAGTCATGCACGATGAATCGGATATGTGCGGGACTCACTTTCTCAAAGGCCAGTCTGCGATTCACCTCTACACCGACGAGAGATGCCTTTGCACGACTTGTATTGTATCAATTACGTCACATTGACAGCGTCATGGAACTATCAGCAGTAATGGCTCGACGAATGCAGGAACGTGTAGGCGGGCGAATGTGGATGGGTGCACATATGCGGCGTGGTGATTGTGAGTTCCGTCCAACCCCTCCATCGAGCCCGCACCTGACCTTTGCATTGTAGTTGTACGGTACAACTGGGCCATGCAACCGGATTTCGGAGATCATCTACAACGGATCAACGATCGTCTGGACGCAGGCAGAGATATCCTCCAGTCTATTACCGCCGAATCTTTGGCCACCTACACCATTCCTGATGTAGTTGTGAACCCCGAGCTCATTCGACACCATCCGCCACAAAAAGATGACTCGTAAGTTGCGTTCTGTGACCCACATTCCATCTCATCCCAGACTACAGGATCTACATTGCTACTGATGAGCGAGATCCGGGCAACCTCGCCTACCTTCGTGATCACGGCGTTCTCCGGGCTCCTGACCTCATCACCATTGAAGACCGCAGACGTTTTGGTTGGCCGCTTCTCATAACAGACGTGCTCGGCATCGTCGAGCAGGACTTGCTGGCACGAGCGACTTTCTTCTATGCACATGCCCTCAGTTCCGTGGGTGGGGGTGTCATCAACATCCGCGCTGCAAGCGGTGCTGATCCACGAACTGCACGAGTCGATTGAACATTCTTTTCTTTCATGTGTGTAATATACCTTTTTGGTGTGACGTCGGCTGCGAGAGCCAAGTTCAAGTTGGGGGTATGTTATTCAGCAGACTGATTCACTTCCGACCTCCGTGCCATTGTGCGCCACCTTTTATTGTATGGCCCGGCATACTGCACAGTGTATTGTACTTCTTACTCTACCTGAAAAGTGGATGCAGTAATTTATTCATTACGACGTGTAAGATTTGAACATTGTGTAGCGGCTGACTAATCTAGCTCTCTAATGCGGCTACCAGGTGTCCCAGGTGTCCTCGGTGGCGTCAGAGGTCCTTGGAAGCGTGATACCCACTCAAACCTCAGGGCGGGAGGCCCAGTTTTCTGGTAGGGATTGGCCATGTGAGACGAGGTGTATCTGACACGCGAGGCGGTCAGGGAGTAGTGCGGCGAGCTGGCCATTCGGCGGTCAATGTTGATTTTGTTTAGCCATCGGGTTTTAACAGTGTTGGCGCCATGTTGCGTTCCATTTATGACCTTATCGCAGCGATCAGGTGGATAGATTCCGATATAAGGATCATCTTGAGTCGTGTTGTTCCTTTATCGCCCAGAACGACCATTACTTTTACCGGTCGTCCGACGTTCGGGACCCTACTTCATTCCCTTTTAACCGTACCTAAAGTTACATCTTCATGTTATCGTACACCGTGACCGTTGATTAGAATCAGCCTGTTTAACCCAGGGACCTCCCACTCAAATGAGATTGCGATGATCGAGAATTAAAAGTTCGATATGTGTCTAGCCTGATTGTCCCCTGTAGCTGCTGCTAGTCCTCCCCGAGCGGTCATTCTCAAGTCTCCTATTCTTATGAACGGCCGGACGATGGAAGATTTGGCAACTCACTCTCATTCCCTTCAGCTTCCTTTGAAGGAGCCACGTCCTGTCGTAATGGTCACGAAAAACACATCATGATCTTTCTGGTCGAGGACGTACCTCTTCTGATGCGAATATGCTGTGTCCAACAGTACCTCCACTTTCTTTAACAGTCGGGTTGATCATGGGTATACTCCACGGCGTTCGCGACGGCGCTTGTAGCCGGAAGCTACCTCCAGACCGTGAATTGAGCCTGAGATCACATTAGCACTGCGGTCCATGCACATAACGAAAGCGCACATTGCCACTGCAAAAAGCATGGTCAATATATATGGGATGTACATGCAACGCAAGCTTACATAGTGTATTCGTGTAGAGTTTGCTCTTGCACAGATGGAATGGCATCCTGATACAGTGAGTGGGCGGCAACAACACGAAACACAGGACGTGCATACCAGTACAGGTGTTCTCTTGCGTACAGGTACGAGGAAAGCATGCCGATCTGAATAATTGTCATCAAGACCGCCCGATTGATTGTGAATATGAACATTGTTTTGAGTGTTTCTGACCGCCTGTAACCGGCTATCAATGGCTCTGATGTGACGCACTCATTGAGGGCCACCTCACTTCATGGAATCAATTTGTGGGGGAGCCAACATGTAGCACAAGCAGGACGATGCAAAGAGATCTGACATGAGAGCGCACGACTCCTCGATCGTCGCAAGGGTCTGAACGATGCACACACGAATGAGATTTTGCGGTCGCGCAACTTTTGGATTAGCAGACTTGCCTGGTACGAAGCCCGAGAAAAAGATCCCAGTGACCAGACGCCTAGGAGGGCAGTTCGCACTGGTAGAATACTATGTGCTCAGTCTCGTACAAAACATGCCACATAGTCCTCTCACCGGTTCCCATCACTAATGAGGTCAAAGTGAGATTACTTGTTGACTGAGCCTAGCTACACTTACCAAGGGCCACCAGAGCAAACAAGAACTATCGGAAAAATTCAACCCATGTGCGATACCACGTTATGAATTACCCACCACAAGCGCCGGTGCAGCCCATCTCAAGGGTAAAGCGTCGATGGCACCGTTAACTCCAAGATCGTCATCGCAGTCAGGGATGAATCCCACGAGACGTAAGAAATTGGCATACTGAGGTAGACCCGAGTGGCGAAAAAAAATTGCACCCTTCGCACCCTATCAGCAGGCCGACCCTGTGACGATAGATGTACATACATAGCGGTTACGAGCACTGATAATTCACTTTCGATGACCCACGATCTAAGAAATTTGATGAATCAAATGAGAAACGGTAGAAATCTCGATCGCTTACATGGGAATTTTTTCCAGGGCCGCTACAACCCCAAAATTTACCACCTAAAAGAATGAGTAGTGATACGAGGTGGTCGTTATGAAGGCACCGACGAAATAGTAGTAAATTGTCTCCGCCATTAGAAGGCTCGTTGCAGGATCAAAAATACTTGCTTTGGTGTCAGTTGCTCGCAGCATGCGGAATGATCGAGGTACTCGTACAGTAAGAAAATAACCTAGAAAGCCAGCTCAAGCCTGGAGTATTATCAGAGGCAACGAAACTCACTAGTGCTTTCATTGACCATCGATCTTTATTATTCGACGTGAAGTAGAGGTAGCCCTGAACAAACGAAATGCCAACGAAGCTGGTCAGAAAGTCAGCATGCTGGACGAGGGCTCGACAGATGATGATGCATACGATGTAGACAGAACGAAGCCTTTGTTGGCCAAGGGGAGAGCTCGTAATCAACCTCTCGGAAAATATTCCACAGCGACACTTACCCCAGTACATAGCCGAGTAGAATTGACCTACCCAGACTACATCTCCGCCCGCATTAACCACGGTAGCCATGGCTGAGGCCGTCACTGCCAGAGTCGCTTCGTGATGATTTGAGAGGGGGTCCGACGGATTTACACCTAAAGGTATTCGAGGAACCCGCGGGAGACAATACAGGAAGTGTTGATCGAGCAGGCATGACTTTCTAATTCGCGCACTTCCGGGCCGAAGTGTGACTGGCGGCAATAAAATGGTCAGGTACAGTGCGATCTGGGAGCGCTCAGGTACATGTTGAAGTGAGCCCATTATGACTCAGCGAGCTCCTTGGACGCGCTTAGCCAATCGATAGAGAGGTGAAACAACTGAACAAAGCCGCAGAGACAGTACAATCCCAATATCTTTCGTCGCGGGCTCGATGGCAGGTTCGACAGTAAAGGTTCTCGCACATACGCAAGGTATTGCTGCTTGGCAAGGATGTTTGCGCTGTTCACGTGATCGCAAGTGATATGGATGACATGGAACCCATGGCCAGGGCCCAGGGGAATATTGATCTGATGTGTTACAAAAAAAGAGCACCAGATGGTGATATGTATGTCAGCGGGGGCATGTGACGTCGAAATGAGGACATAAATCACACAAAGCTAGTAACGCCAATTGAAGGTACTTGAGTTTGGTCAATCTGTTGTCAAGTTATTGCAACGAGGATAAACATCACAACAATCACCTCTATGTCGTCACTCGAGGCCCACAAGGCAAAAAACTCCAAGTGTGACATGGGGGGTCCAGAGCCAAGCCTCTGGAGCACCCACCGAATCGAGCTAGTACATTCACACGTACGTGCCATGTTCCTCAATGTTTCTACTTTTGCAAAGCTGCACTCCCTACAAAACCGTTTAACCGTGCCCACGAGGATGTTCCGATGGAGGGAACAACAACGTATCTTTGCTGGTGAATTCCTACTCTGCGCTGATCGATCCCCGGCTCCCACGGAGTGGAAGGAGGGTCAAAATGATTCACAAATCCTGTCCTGCTATTTAGTCGCACAGGTCTCTCCCTGCATGCAGTGAACCCCCACGTTTATGATTGGCCTTTCCCTGCTCACCCATGCAGGTCTGGGTTCTATGGAGACTCGTTGAAGCCTACCCTGAGGGTTGCGTGGTGTTGACTCACCGCTTAGCGGGTCTCGTGTACTATGTACTACCCGCGTTGACCAAAAAAAAGTAAATTAATTAAGGTCTATTCGTGTCCACCTTGCCATCAGTGCTCTTGGACGAGTAAAAAGACGTCTTGTGTTCAGGATGCCAACCTCCTTGACCCATGCAATGAAAAATTGTACACCAGTACAGTTTCCCTTTGCTGCTACGGATACAAAGATTGCCAAGATGTAAACTCGGATGACGATAGTCCGAAGGAGAGGGATGTAGGTTCATACCTCGTAACGCTGGACATCAACGTCCGCGGACTTTTATTGAGGAACAGACGAGTCGCTCAAACTTACAAACAGATTGCAGGACATGACTATCGTTGCACCACTACCCTTTTCTTTCTCATCCGCACACGGCACGCTATGTATACAGATACGCTGTAATGTTCCTTACCGATATAGGTTCTATGTTAGCATTGTCGCCTTGACGACATGAAGCGACTCACCCATGAGATTATTGGTGCAAGAAAGCTACCTGGATTCCGAGCTGCCAGTAGGGATTCCTGGACATGACTGGTTGGGAAGATGAACTAATTTGAATCCCTCCTATCACCGAGGAGCTTTCCTTCAAGCTTGGTTAGTTGGGATTTGAGGTATGATCGCCAGGTGCTATCACCATCGGTAGATCCTTCAGTAATTTAAATATTGAGATCGTGAAGTGCACTCTGACAGTGATTCGTCCCTGGCTCTGCACGTATTGCACGGGCACCCATAGAGGTTTATAGAGTGGTGAGAGCGTCGATTTCAGGAATTCAACTCTTGTGGAAGTTGGATGTGATGCTGGGAGATTGATGACCCTAGATTACCCATACAGATTAACTAACAGAACGGTAATGACCATACACAAGAGTCTCAAGCCCGGCGCCTTCCTCTCTTATGCACCGCGTCCTTGGAGCTTAGGCAACCTCGCAGATGTGTCCACCATGTCACGAGATTTTGCAATCGCATCAGTGATCTTGGCCAAAGAAGCGATAGTGGTGTCCCCTGTCCCCGAGATCTGTTTTTTGACTTTGGCCAACACCTGCTTCGTTGCCCAGTCGAAGTAGGCTGACTTGCTCGTCTCCCACGGTTGCTTGCCAGGATCCACCAACGGCAACTGAGTCAGTGCTGCAGTGGATTCTGGTGTGAGGGCTGGAAGAGACGAAACGGAAGAGAACATCTTTTCAAACTGGTCAGGGACCTGGGAAAGCTCGCGTAGTTGAGGCGACTGAAGGAACGACAACTGATTTTGTAGTCTTTCACTTCTATTGGCCTGAGCTGCAGACGTCCTGACGGCCCGAGTTAACAAGCGCTTCAAGCGCCGTTGCTGTCAACGCACAAGAAAAGAGAGGTAAATCCAAGTGACCCAAAAATCCATTATGAACCTTACCGCATCGATCTTTTTGCGTAGCTCGTCAATCTCTGACATGAGCTCGGACTCTCTTTCCGGTGGATAGGTGAGATCAAGGCCTTCTTGGTGGGGCACAACAATAGGGAGGTCAGCTGGGATGGCAAAGATGTTGCGCAAGGACCAGGTTTCGAAGAAGTCAAAGGCGATGTCTGTATGGTACTCTAGCAGAGTCTGAAATGCGACCAGGCCCTGTTCGACTTCCTGTGTGCTGTCCCAGTCTTCATTGACTCTCTGTTCGCGGTCGGTTGCCCAGCGGAACAGGAACTCCTCCAGACCATCGGCAGCATTGGTGATAGCTTCATTGGCAAAGTTGATGATATCGTCGAGGAGAAGCTGGGGAGAGAACTGAAGGATTTCAGGGAGTAGGACAGAAGGAACAGTGGGTCCCTGTGCGGGCGCGCTCATCGTGGATCACCACAGTGACCGCGTCAGTGATCGCAAAATACGAGTACACAACTTCGCGTCTTCAATTGAGTCCACAACTTGTTCCTTGTAGGAAATTCATTCCGGTGCAATTCCTACCATGGCCAACATTAGCTGGACCGTTGATTCTAACGAAGCGCTCATGCTTTCCCTAGGTGAGTGGCAAGGAACCGCTCGTCCGACACGCTAGGAACGCTTGTAACTGCAGTGCGTGCACAAGAAGACAAACAAGTGCTTGGGAAGAACGAGTCCTTTGAGGGATTCCATCCAACCTTCACGTACCCAGTGAGAACATCCCACAGTGTTCTTGAACATAATTCTTATAGGAACTCGATAGATATATGGGGAGGACGAAAAGCTGTACGGCTACCAGGACCTTGTGATTGACGTACGGACGTTGCGTTGTATCTTCCCGAAGAATGCGGTTGACATGGGCATACTAGTTTCGTTTCGCATCCGGATCGTTGGCACAATTTTTGTCAGTTCGCTATGCAGAGAAGCTCCCCGCATCGTCAACAGTGGATGACGTAGAGGGCATCTTCAGTTCATTCATTCCTCCGGGTACGCACATTTATTGGAGCTCTGGAACCAGAATATTCACAAGGCTATGCAGGATATGAAACGGAAGAAGAAGCATTTCTTGCTCGTGTTGAGAATGATGCTTCATCCTTTCAACCTATTGGAAAATGCATCCATTCATACACGCGTCCTGCGCCAAGCTCATCCTCGGAGGAAAGCAGTGTAGAGTATGAAGTATACCATGTAAGGTCCGACCGTGTATGAGTCTGCTTAGACGACTGAGTGTTATAGGCTACTTTTGAAGACTCTGGTTTCCGGGAATACCACCGGAGGATGCAGATATTTATACTGCTATATATCGAGGCCGGTTCGTATATCAACGAAGAGGAGGATGGTTGGGATTTCGTAGTGCTGTTAGTCCTCTTATCTTTTTCTTGCTTCTGGGACGCCTGTGACCATGTCTGCAGGTTCGAAAAGCGGAAACGGAAGGACGGAACTGCGACGTATCACTTCGTTGGTTATTCCTCGCTATACAATTTTTACTGTTTCCCAGAAAAAGTACGGCTGCGGTTGAGGTGGGTCAATATATCCTTGTCGTACCTCGTCCACTCAATTCAACCCCTCTCAAAGCCAATTTGTCATCCTTCCGCCGTACCAGAGACAAGGTCATGGATGTAAGTGGCTACCCAACAAAGGACTTTTGTATACCCACGTCCTCCGTAGCAGAGCTCTACACTGCGATCTACAATTTCGTCTTGTCGCAACCTGGCGTATCCGAATTGACTGTGGAAGACCCAGCGGAGGCATTTGAGGATCTAAGAGATCGTAATGACCTTCGAATGCTCCTTGCGAATGAACAACTCATGAACGAAGGCTTTGGGACGCAAAGTGCGACAGCTTCACATGGAGGTGGCCGTGTCCAAAAAGCGAGGTCTCGTTTACGAGCTGTACCACAAAGTGCCTCCAGAAGTACGAAAAGCCGAGGAAAGATGGGTCCACCAGTAGACAGAGCATGGTCAGAAAAGTGGCGCAAAGACCTTAAAATCGCGGGCGTAAGAACGTCCCTCTTCCTTTCATGAACCTCTGACTGACCCTGCTCGTAGAGACAATTTCATCGGCTCGTGGAGATTCTCATCATGTTACACCTTGACCCCACAGATATACAAGGTATGAGGGCGTTCCGACTGCAAGTCAAAGAACGGCTTTACCGTTTCAACTTCGTGAGTGAATAACTGACCCTTTATGGGTGTCATGCTCAGGTGCTGGCCAATTCCTAGGAAATCCTAGCTCAGATGGAGAAGGAGGACCGACTACAGAAACTAGAAGAGACATTCCAAAACGTCCAAGAAGACTATAAAAGGCTGTTAGCTATGATCTAATGAGTATGTATCGATGAACAGGCCTCTTCCTCGTGATGCCCGACCTATGAATGCAATGATTTCCCAACCGAAAAAACGTGATTAATAATACAATAAATACAACACAGATGTCGCAGCACGGTAGCAGATACACAAGATCTAGTATGTGAAAGTCACAGATGCGCCATCTCAACCTGGACAGTGTGCAAGATCATGAAAGTGAAGGACTCCAACCGTATTACCAAAACCAGCCACACCTAACGAGTTAGATACTTGGAATCCTACAACGCGGGTGAATGGTAAACGGGGATAGTTCTGACTGGTTGGTGACGAAGGAGTTGATGAAGATGAAGGGCGACGGCCGGCGGATAGAGAGGACATCGCTGAGCCTCGAAAGACGGAGGTGGCAAGTTCGTAGGACCAGCACTCCCATCGGTCCAGGACTGCACTCGTCAACCCCAAAGAATGCATCGTCGAGGTCGGACAAGAAGCCGTCGCTTTGTTCCCCACCTGTGAACGGGATATACGTCGTATACCCACAACTCTGCCTCCTACGGTATCCCACCCACCCCGCTCTGATGTCGCTTCGGCGACCTTGACCACTGTGATATCCGTCCGAGCTGACGAACGGTCAGGGGGACCAAGGGCATAGCCCACCTCACACTCATCTACTGGAGCGAGTGTTTCAAATGAACGGCGCAACAATTCTTTCTCGGATGTCCTCCTAGGAAGTATTCCGTGTCCCGAAACACGGAACGAAGTATCGGAATCGGGCGAGGTGCTCGCGGACGAAGCTCTTCTGGAAAATGGGGATGGAGAAGCAACGCTACTGCTTTGCGAGCGTCGCCCTGAGGTGAGAATGGCGCCCGCTTGAGGAGAACTTCCTGGACAAGAACAATGTCTCGACTGAGAGGGGAAATAAGCTCGATAGAAAATAATAGCAGGGCCGACGGAAAGGGTAGCCACCAAACTATCAATAGGGAATTCTCCGCAAAGATGGCAAGTCACCAGGTGGATAGGAGAGAGTCGTAATTGATCGACGGTTCCATGCGGTTCGTCAATGACCAACAAGCATTCGGAAGAAGCGGCGTCCCATAACGAGACCACACCGGCATCTGACGCTACACCAACGACGGTCTGTTCATTGTCGGCTACCTTGACCCGGCAGGCATGGACCTTTGCAACGGGGTCAACCGGGTTACCGGCAAGTAGACTGCACCGAATGTGCGACGTTTCTGGAGTGTCGCCGAGTTCCGCGACCTCTAGTGAACCATCATCAAGGGAGAAAGCCACGAGTAGGCAGCCCGTCGACTGCATTGATATGATATTGGTCCGAAGCACAGCTGAAGATGAAACCGGTTTGATGGGATGTGGACAGGGATGAGGAACAAAGTCCCATTGCATAATGGTCCCGTTCCCGTGGCATACAAGAATAGGTGGAGGCTCGCGTGGCCGTGAACTCGGCCCAGCTTTCTGTTTTGGGGTGATTGAAGACGGACGAGAGAAGTGGAGCTCTGTCACTCCTGATATGTTGTCCGGGGGTATCAGTGGTTTGTAGCGTTTGACATCTTTCCCAGAAACCGCGCAAACACAAACAGTTCCCGAAGCAGTCCCGAACGCGAGGAAATCACCACTGTCGTCTAGCGCGAGCGCAGAAACCGTTTCCGTGGCAGACGAATTGTACGATCTGATGACGAGTGGTTCTGTGTCCTCGGTGCGCCAAAAGCTCACTTCGTTTTGTAGGCCAACCGCCGCGATAGCTTGTCCATTTTTGCTCGCTGCGAGCAGTTCCGCATCCGTAGCCAAACCACGTGGCAACGTCGAGAAAAGAACGTCACCGAGGGTTCGTCTCGATGTTGCCGTTCTGTCGTCTCTGTTTCGCTGATCTTCCAAGAGCTCGGCGTCCTTCAATAGGTAGAGTAGCAGCGCATAAAGGGGTAGAATCGTCAATACCATGGGAACTGGGAGAATTTTGAGGAGCCAAAGCATGATATCCAATGTTGGCGTCGTAGGCCGAAGGCTTTGTTGAACGCTCTGGCTGACAGTACCAGCTGGTTGGAAGGCGACAATAGTGGGTACTTCTACTCGCAAATGAACCAGGGGATGATCTTCAGGATTGAGAGCCTTCCACAACCACCAAGATGGATCTTGGGTCTGATTGAGGGGTGGCTTGGTGAATATGGGGAAGGATGGAGAAAAAGTAACGCCAAGGTTGGTATCATCATACACACTCGGGCGGGTGAGAACATAGAGCGTAGCGGTAGTTGCCAGAAGCTGGTGTGAAGTGAGAAACTATATCTCAGAAGATCTCAGGCGAGGAGGACTCACCAGCAAGAGACTGATATTTGTGATAGCACGGCCCTTGAGCATCACCTTGAGCTGATAGGCAACACGCTGTTGCCAGGAAACAGGTGCTGAAGGAGGTTTTTCTTGTTGGGCGCTTGCCACAACTGGGGTCAAGCTCGGATTCTGGCTGATGAGCTCCTCTAGCTTTGCGCGAATCGTCAAAATACCAAACAACCATGAACGGGAAAAGATCGCTCACCTCTAACCGCTGGATATCAATCGAAAGTACAGCCAAGAAAAATGTATGTGCGAGGAACCAATGAGCCACTAGCACCACTACCGCAAACGTGCAAAATTGGCTAATGGCACCAGTAGAACATCGCGCAATGGTTCCTAGCACGCAATTGTAACCAACAACCTTGAGAGTGTTGGATAATCCAGCACGACTTAAGCCTTCCGCTATTCTCTCTTTGACAGGTAGGGTGACGGACGTCTTCGTGACCGCATCGACCTACGACAAGGAAAAGTAAGCTAGAGAACCCCGGCAGAAACCTGATTCATTACCAAATTGAACATATTCTCTGCTCCGACAAATATAATAACAATAGGTAAAAGACTCCTAGCATCGTACTGTGAGAGCACGCCACATCGAGAAACGCTTTGGACGTACCAAGGGACCATGGTGACTTTGAAGCGCATCAGTGAGCATACGCTAAGGCTTGTGATGGTACTAGCAACAATCTCGAAGAGGGCTGTGAAGGTCAGGCCGATTCTAGTGTGGACTCCACTCATGCGCTTCATAGACCTCCTGACATATGCAAAAAATACTACATATGCAAGATAAACGAATGAAGAAATGGATGAGAAACCTTGCTTCTTGGAAAGTCCGTGATTGTACTAACAGAGATCAGGGCCTGTGATTCACGGGGAAGGAAGCCAAACTGACCTCGAGGGCAATGAGCGTTGGCTCGATTGTCTCGGTAAAGGCATCATTGCCTTGTGTGAGGTTCTTCAAGATATCCAGCCAGTTGTCATGACTAGCTTTGTTCAAGCAGTCAGATTCAAGAAAAACAAAGGTATGCACGAGGAATGTTGCGGAGTCAATGTTTGTTGCGCTTCTATCGAGAGTCCGTCCTGCGAGAACCATCTGAGGCGTGATAGGAATTCCAGCCACAGAAACACCATCATGATTTTTGAGAGCGCTCAGGATGTCTGTGTCCGATCGAAGACGTGCTTCGTCGCGATTCCAGAACGCGAGAGGACTGAACACAACACACTCATTTGTACCTGCTTCAAGACAAGGTACTCCTTGGGACCTGACACGTTCTAATACTCGATGTTCCAATTGCAAGGCAGACAGTAGCGTTTGGTTGGTCAGAGCACCGGCGTCGTCGGGGGTATTGCTGTGTATCAAAATGCGTTCCACTCGAAGCGTGCGGTCGGAGCCGCAACGCGCGCGGATCAACTCGTCGACGAGTATTTGAATGTTAGATTGACCCTGCCAAAAGTTCTGGAGGTCTCGGAGGGCGTCGCTGCCGAAAGCGACGTAGTCGGCAAGGAACGAGTCGACGACGTTGGATGTGGACGCGAGACGTGAATACGATGGTGTTGAGGAATAAATGGCTAGTGCAGGATATGATAGAGATGTGATGACCACCGCGGACACGAGAATAAGACGGATCTGGTGGGTTGCACAATGTCTGCCCCGAGTTAGGACACTGAACGCACACAGTGAGCTTGTACGCACATTCCAAAAGACCGCAAAGACGTGTCTGCCAAAGTCCGTATTCGTTGATAGGCAATGACGGTGGACGATAACAAGCCTGCAGTTTGTCGTGCCATGCGAAACGTTCAGGTCGTCGAGAGCATGTTAGGTACAGTAGTGGTCGGACTCGCTAAGTAGTAAGCAGTGACTCCATTTCACGGTACACAGGTATCACGTGACCTGTTTCTTACTGTAATCGATCATACTAGTTCTTACTCGTCTTCGATTACAGGGCCGTGCCGAGGATCAGCGGAAACGCTCGGTTAACAGCAGGACTCAAGGGAGCCTTGTCAACGCATAAACACAGTTGCTGCAATGCTGAGAGCCGCATCATCCAAATATAGGTATTTTGCAGATTTCTCTGGCCCTCGGCCGCCCTCCTGCGTTAGTCGAGTGGTCTAAGACGGTCCTGGACGCTGCCTGGTTTACATAACTGCATTCTGAATCCATTAAATAGGGAGCAAATAGAGTAGATCAGATCATGTGGTATATCGTTGCCCATCAACTTCAAGTTGTGCTTTCAATTCGAAACCGCACAAAAAATCGCATGTTCATCGTCATCTCCGCGAAGCTTGCGTCAGTTGCACCAGACCGTGGAATCGCGTACGATAGCTATCCGCGTAAAGAAGGATGACAAGTCCGCTGACAAAGTCCCTAGGCAACCGAACCGTGTCAGCATCCAGTTTAACAAGGAACAGAAATTCCGTACCAGCTTCGCACTAAGGAGCGGATGGGATAG